>JAEPRC010000289.1:0-50217 GCA_016758945.1 Mucor plumbeus
ATTGGGGAAGCCATTTTGACAACAAAAAACAAAGACGCTAAGGTCATAAATAACTTGCTATTAGACGGTCCCCCAGGTCAAACAACATCTATCTTATATGAGCAGTGACGAAACAAGCAATGATAAGAACCAATTAGGAATGCCGGTGGAGTTATTAAATTCCATAGAAAATGGCTCACTATTTCCTCATATTATTGATCTAAAAACTGGTTCTCCCATAATGGTTATTCGAAATGTACACCATGCTGCAGGTGTTTGCGAAGGTACAAGGTTGATTGCCAACTCATTTTAAAACAAATTTCATCGAGGCTAATATTGCTACAGGCCCGAATACGGTTGACTCTACTTTAATATATACCAAAGATAAAGTTTATCAGTTTGGCAACTTAAGGTTCGTTGTAACACAATTTTCAAAGAACTAAGTTTCTGGTGAGGTTAGTATTTGTTATAACCATCAACAAAGCAAAAATCAAAAGTTACCGAACATGGCGGTGTAGTACAGCTCGTTGCATGATGAAAATGATACAATATAAACTACAAATAAAGAGATGTTTAAGGACTCTTTTCTCCTTGAATTTAGTAAATTTGGTTCCTTATTCCTCATAAATATACAAGAAATTTTTGTAATAAGTTCAAGTAAAGTATTTGAATCAAAAACTTTCTTACTGCCCCGTTTCATTTTACAATGAGTTATTCCATTCGTAACTACTATATTTTCTGATTTAAACATCCCCTATATACCATTGCATTGCAAAAAAATAATAATTTCGAAAAAACTTTCTCGGAATTTTTATATATCTCAGGCGTAGCGGTGATTTAAAATAAAAAACTCCAGATGATGAAAAAATTGATAAAACGAATCCTAAATTTTCAAAATGTAAGATTGACAACAAAAGTATATAGTAATCTGGCTAGCTCTATTAAGTAAACTCAACATAAAATTAAATTTTGTATCTAATGGTATATTTATTGAAAACGATTATCACCAAAAATTTTGTAAAAAAAGCAAAAACATAAAAATTAGTTTTTAGCGATTCTATAAATACTTTTATAATAAAATTTTAACGTTAGTTTTACAGACAAATAACGCAAAAAAATACCTATCATTTGAGGCATTATTTGTCACTCTAGCACTTTTTCTCATAGAGCTATTAGCTTTTTTCGAAAAAGTCAAATTTTGGACGACGGTATACAAGGAGAGATTGATGATTTTTTCGAAATAGATTTTATGGTAAAATATAATAAAACCAAATGAAGGAATCATTTCTGGCTTATAAAGTATATGCTTAAAAGGTTGCTATCTCGAGTTACAGTCCATTGAAGTTGCATTTTTTGTATGCTTTTAATGGAAATAATTTTATAAATATCATATGAACTTAATTGGAATTTTTGCTAGATTTATTTTTCTTCTTTGCATATCTGTTTTGAAATATAACTCTTTGAGATTGCTCTAAAACTGCAAGAGTTATCAACTAAAAAGTAGATTTTGTGGTAATTTTCTCAGTATTTTAAAGTACAGTCTGCATAAAACGGAGTTTGATAGTTTAGGTACCACTACGGAAAAATGCAAAAATAGCAATTTTGAAATTTTGCTGTTATTTGTTTCTTTACGTAAGATTAATATCAAGTTATAGCTTTCCAATAACATCTTCACGTAAAACAATTTCTGCAGCGACTATCACAGTAGTTTTTTTTAGAAAAGTTGCAGTTTATATCTCATTTTGGGCCGTTTTTCCGTGGTGCACCATAATTTCAGTTTATTAAGTAGTAAATCTACTTTTTAAAAGAATTTTTTGGTACAGTCTTTAGGGCAACGTTGTAAAAGGTAGTTTAACATACGCACTATGATATCCTTGTTGTGCACACAGTTTTGTGTAAACACCTTGATTAAGATTATAGCACAGTTTAATAGGACATGTTCTGCATTGCTGTGCAATATTATAAAACTTCGTTAATATTGTGAAATGCGGAATTACTGTGTCACTTAGGTTTGATTGGGTATGTAAATGTTTACTTATTTAGATTAGTCATGATTAGAAAAGTTTGGATATAAAAGAAATGTTTTTTGTCTTGTAATAAAGTTCTTTAGTTTTAGTGTGCTGTTTCATTTTATAACGTTTTTCTTTATTTTATTAAATAATTAAGTACATATTTTATCTTGGAGATTAGTATAATTCTCTGGTGTAACAATTTTGTATGCCCTCAGAGCACATGGCTGTTGTTTTACTTATATGAGACCGTCAATAGACTCATAAAGTTACTATAAAAACCTAATTAAAAAAAACAGCAAAAGGAAATACAATTATAACTCTTTTAAGTTTAATAAAAGTAAAACAAGGATTCATTAGTTCGATGGATTATTGTGATATTTATATTAAATGTCTAATTCAAGTTACTAAATCAGTAGTTTGATTTTCTCTATGTTAAAACTGATGAAAAAAGGAATTAGCAATCAATAATTCAAGTTGTGCAATTGATGTGATGAATTTATACAGTATATGGCTAAGCGTTTTTCAATTTGCCTGCAGTGGAATTACATACTAAAAGCTTGATAGTCATAAAATAACTCAATTTACAAGTATCATTCACAGAGTTCATGCCACTTGAAATATTAAAGCGCAACAATACGAAACAAGTACTCAAAGTGAACACAATAACAAACGCATGCGAAAATACAAAATACTTTTAAACCAATACATGTCGTGTGAATGATAGCACTCTTGATCACAGTGCAATTGATTACACAAATAATGCCATATATACCAAAAAATATTTTATCCAATTTAATAAATATTAATAACAGAAATGTTAGGTTTTTTCAACCATTCCCTTCTTGTATCATAATTACACTACAAATAAATAAGGTTTCAAGCACACATAGAATTTACCCCTTAAAATTAAGGTCACCTAAATAGATATGGCGATATCCAATAGCTTCCAAACGGCTCACGTTGTTACATTTGACACACAACTCTTTTTGGTCGATACTTTGCATGATTTATCACTTAAGTATGATATCAATAACAATAACTCAAAGTTAGAAGATTACTCTATTTAAGTCTAATGGTATACAAGTTCTCCAAATCACTATAAATACCCTCATACTCTTTCAATTATATTTAAGTATAAAAATTTTGAGCACTTTTTTTTTGGTTTTTTTTATATTCAATTTAGAGGTATTCTTTGAATAGAGCAACAGTTATTTTTTATTTATGTCATAGATTCCGTTGTTGGAATCTGTTGGATACAATGTAAACTTTTCAAGATATTGATTCTAGGTCGAGAATATTCTCTTAAGAATTATTTGAGACCGTCAGAACAAAATAGAAAATGTTATTATGCTAGAATCTTCTTGAAGTTTATTTGAATAGCGATTTTTTAAAAGTATAAAAGAAATAAAATTAACTAAGTATTATAAAGATCAATCTTCTTTTTCGCTCGGTCATTACCACTTAATTGAAACATTCACTCAAGTATCTCAATTATTCTAAGCAAACATGTCCTCAATGGAAGAACAATTTCACCTGATGCAGCAACAACTTGCGGCTCTTCAAACCCAATTAAACACTGGTTCTCCCACTCCAATGCAGTCAGCAGATGACACTGCAACCCTTCCATTACACTCGATGGGCACTCGTCCTCGCTATGACTGGTCACCTTCCGACTCTCTTATGGAACTTATGGAGTTAGACACTCCTTTGCATACTTCTAAGGCACTATCTGACTCCGAACGTAAGACAATCATTGAAGCTTACCCACCTATGGCTCATTTAGAGTATAAGGCTCCTGCTACTATTCCTACCGCCGAACGTTTAATGAATAAGGGACAACGTTTTGAAGATAACTCTCTCAAACACCTTCAATACCTATTGTCAGCCACCTTCCGACCATTAGACATCTTCACTCATGAACTTGTATCCTCGGAATCTGGTAACCCTAATCTTGAGCGTTACTGCGCTATGTTGCAAGATGTCCGTCGCCTTTTACTCCATGTCTGCTCTAGTATGACACAATCTCGCAACAACATCGCTTTACGAGCAGTCAATCCATCCTTCTCTGTGAAAACAGATCAGGAAGCTAATTACACTCTACCTTTGGATGAATTCCAAAGCACTTTGGTTCAACAAACTGCCGCTCGAAAAGCTACTCGGGAAGCAACGATTACCAATCGCCAACGTCGCCGATTTACGCCCAGTAACTCCAGCAACTCTGGTTCTTTCTCGAATGTTCAAGATCCACCGTTTTTTCGAGGAGGTCCATCCTCGCAGCAGGGTGGTTACAACAACAGCAACAAGGCCAACAACTTTCACAACAACAACAGCAACCGCAGGGAAAATTCCAACAACAACAACAGCAACACCAGCAACTTTCGACACAACAACAACAGCAGCAACAACAACAACAACAACAACAACAACAACTACAAGAGGAACACCAATCCTTTCCGCCAGTAGATCCCACCAACTTTACCATGTCAACCGACCCAGTGGGGGGTCGGCTCAGCAAGTTCATTACAAAATGGACCGACATTTCCAACACCTCATTCGTCAACACAATCATTCAACAAGGATACAACATCCAGTTCCACACTACTCCTCCCGTAACCACCTCTCCAACACCTATCCTACCCTTCTCCGCCGAACAATCCCTCCTGATCGACCAAGCGATCAAAGACCTTTTACAAAAAGCCGCAATCAAAAAAGTATCTTACGCTCAAACTCAGGAGGTTCCAGGTTTCTACAGTTCAATGTTTGTCATCCCAAAAAAGAATGGCGGTGTACGCCCGGTATTCAATCTACGGAAATTGAACCAGTACCTGGATGCCCCCCATTTCAAAATGGATACGATCAAAGAAGTAGCTCGCATGATTCAACCAAACGAGTACCTAGTTTCAATCGACCTGTCCGATGCATTTCTCCACGTAGGCCTACACCCCGAGTCCAAGAAATTTCTTCGCCTGAAATGGAAGGATCAAGTTTACCAATATTGTACAACAGCTTTCGGTTTAGCCACCAGCCCATTCGTGTTCACCAAAGTCTGCAAGCCCATTCTGGAATATTTTCGCTCCCAAGGTTTCCGAATTTCGGCTTACTTAGACGACTGGATATTGGCAGCCGACACGAAAGACCTCGCACAACAACAGGTCAATGCAGTAGTGACACTTTTACAACAATTGGGATGGCTAGTCAATTTCAAGAAATCTGTTTTGACACCACAACAACACCTAGAACATCTAGGCTTTGTCTTGAATACTACCACCATGACAGCAACACTACCCTTGAAGAAGTTACGGGATATCCGTCGCTCCATCAAGCAAATCTTGGACAAGCCAGATCGACAATCACCGAGAGTACTTCACAATTTGACGATGAGGATTCAAGCGGCCACCTTTGCGATATTTCCAGCCCGGCTGTATACGCGCCACCTGTTATATTACAAGAATCAAGTAGTGAAATCTGACCGCGATTGGGATCTACCTCGCCCATTGGATCCGGCCAGCCTTCAAGAGCTTCAATGGTGGTACGACAATCTCCAGAAATGGAACGGTCGCTCGATGCTGACCCCTACCCCGACTCAAACGATATATGTGGACGCCAGCAACACAGGATGGGGTTGTTGTTGGGGCCAACAACGGGCACATGGCTACTGGACGCCTCAGGAAGCGACTCAATCCATCAATTGGCGAGAACTCAAGGCGGCACAACTCGCACTGAAGTCGTTCAAAATTCCGAAGAACATTACAATTCTGATCCGCACGGACAACACTACGAGTCTTTCCTACATAAACAAACAAGGAGGAACTTGCTCCCTTCCATTAATGGAGCTTGCCACGGAAGTTTGGAATTGGTGCCTCAGCAGGAATATCAACATACAAGCTCAACATATCAGTGGCATCAACAATACGGTAGCCGACATGGAATCGAGGAGAACATTCTTCAAGAATCAGTGGCAACTACTCCCGACCACATTTCAAGCAATCAACAATCTTTGGGGACCCTTCTCAATCGACCTCTTTGCAGACAGGACGACGAAACTGTTGCCAAACTACGTGTCATGGCTACCGGATCCGGACGCTATCCATACGGATGCGTTTACCATCCCATGGACCAACTGGAGTCGACCATACGCAAATCCACCTTGGAATCTCATCTCACGAGTACTACAGAAGATTATTCAAGAGGGGATTCAGCAAGAAACTCTGGTGGTTCCCCATTGGCCGAACGCAATCTGGTTCCCTACACTCCAACGATTAGCTCTGAGCCCACCATTGTTCCTCTCCCCACAATCAGTCAAGGCTACCTCTCCCAACACACCGCATCCCTTACTAATGCAGAACTGGACTCTCTCCGTGTGGCTATTATCAGGGGCAAACTACTAACGGCTAATCTCAGTGACCAAGCCGTCCAAGACATCCTCAATGAGAAATTGGCTGATACCGGAACGAACAGAGCCTACCGCAAGAACCAACTCAGATTCCTTGCAAGGACGACCCAGAATTCAATCTCTAACACTAATTTCTCTTGCGCTGACCTGATTAACTTCATGGCCGAGATTAGACAGACTAACTCCCTCCAAGTGTCTACTTTAAAAACAATCCGAGCTGCGGTTGCTCATTTACACGACGATCCATCTGCAATCAGCTCATGTCCTTTGATATCTAGTTATTTGGATTTGTTATCTAGTCAAGCTCCTCCTATTGCCATTCATCGTGAACAAATTGACATGAATCCTTCGTTGGCATTTGCTAGATCCATTCCATCTCTTCCTACTACTTCGGTAAAACAACTACAACAGAAGTTAGCTTTTCTGCTGGCCATGTCTGCTTTTCTCCGTCCTTCTGATTTGGCCCGAATTCCTTTTGAGTCTTGCAAAGTTTGAGAATCTGATGGCTGCCTCACTTTTGTCGTACATGCCCCTAAAGAAAAGCGAAAGAAGAGACACATTATCAAGCCTTTCACAATTCACCCTCATGACAGTGATGTTGAACTTTGTCCGTTAAACTGTTTCCAAGCACTTAAAGATCATCCAGCTTTATCAGCAAGACCTACCGGTTCCAACCTATTTGTCAAGTCCAAATTGATCCAGCAACCTCTTTCTGCAAGTACCTTGTCAACTTGGCTTCACCGTGATTTTATCTCTTTGTCCACTACTGAATCACGGGTTACTATCCGTTCTCTCGCATCATCCCGCGCCTTAGATCAAGGAGTTTCACTAGATAGCATTCTTTCTTTAGGTAACTGGGCATCTTCCTCGACGTTTCAAGACCACTACCAACGCAATCAGATGGTTATTGTCGACTTTACTTCCACGGTATTGCCTGCTAATGTTACTGAAGAATTTTTTGATGCTATGGATTCTCTGGATTAGCATATTTTGTTCTGACGGTCTCAAATAATTCTTAAGAGAATATTCTCGACCTAGAATTATAAATTAGACCTGAAGAACAAAATAGGAAATGTTATTATGCCCACCCTTCTTTCCTTTATTATATTTAGAAATTACTTCCCTCCCTTCATTTATTATATATATTATTGAGCGAGCAAAAATCGATTAATCTTTATAATACTTAGTTAATTTTATTTCTTTTATACTTTTAAAAAATCGCTATTCAAATAAACTTCAAGAAGATTCTAGCATAATAACATTTCCTATTTTGTTCTTCAGGTCTAATTTATAATTTTACGTAGGGATATTCTTAAAAATGTGTACAGACAGGTGCTCTTGAATTCTGCTTCAATTTTTCCCTTGTTGTATACTCTCATTCAAAATTTTGAGTTTGAAAAAAATCGACAAAAATCTCATTTTATCTAAGAAAAATGTAGCAAAACAAATATCAACAGCTAATTCGATAGATGATTTTGTGGCCTATTGTATGAAATATTTAAAATTAAAATATATTTATAAAAAGTGGTGAGTATCGTCAAAAAATCTTCAATATTTCAATCCCATTTTACGCAAAATTTAATGTAAACAGTTTATCAAAATATTATATGGTTCAATGCAAAATTTGAAAATGTAAAAAAAAAAATTAACAAACTAGTTCAACTTACTTTGCAGCTCACAAGCTATTATTCGATTTTGTTCTCTGAATTGTTTTTGGACCAATTTGCTAAAACAGTTTTGGGTCTTAGCTATGATAGTTTTTAAGCTATAATATGAACTATTATTTTGAATTATCTCGACAAAAAATCAATACTGTTTACTGAAACAAAACATGCGGAGTAGCTTCTAATGAGATCTGTCGTATATGACTGAGTTTGCGAGAGCACGCTTAAGAAAGAATATGATTAATCAGTTCTTCAACTGTACAATAGAAACAATATAACGATTATTTAGATATAAAAGTATGGTCTTTTATAATGATTTAGTATTGAGTTTCCGAGATACAATTAAGGGCGATACTAAACTATTAAAACTGTTTGAGAATGATTTATAGATTGATGTTATTCAATCATAATTAAATCGCACTTGCAGAGCTTGTAAGTTACCTTGTTTCAACGCTGTGCTTGTTCTGCCTGGATTGTAATTTAATATATCTTGACAGCTACTTGATTGACTAACCGCTGAGGTTGAGTATGGTGTTATGATTCAAGTAGTCCGAGCCTTTGGGTAAATTAATTGAGAATAATAAACTAGGCGTTTACTTATATCCGATTCCAGACTTGTTCTTTCATGTTCTAAATAGTAATCAATGGATTTTATAATCTATTGATTGTTATACAAGGCGATAAAGTATGATATTTGGTGGAATACAACATCCCATAAAAGTTTCCAAAATACATGAAATTTACTGCCTTTTTCTCGAAAATGAACGATATTTTTCACCCCTATTTTACTTTTTTTTTCAAAAAATAGCAGTACAAACACATTATATGCCAATATACCTGAGAAGCTTGACTTTAATCCAAAATTAATTATCCAGAAATATCCTATTTTTTGCAGTTGGTATACTGTTTTCAATACTAATGTTTCGGATTTTTACAGGCATCTTATTGCTAAAAATTAAAACTTTGAGCTTCCATATCTCTATAGAATATTAAGCTATATAGACACTTTTTAATAATAAAACTTACTTGTTTTAAATTAATCTATAACGCATTTGAATATAAAAAAATTTAGAGCATTTTTTTTTAAATCGAGCAACAGTTATTTTTTTTTTCATGTCATAAACCCCATTGAACTTTGTCGGATGCAATTTAGGATTTTTTAAAAAATATTGATTTTTCGTGGAGATATTTTCACAATATGTACAAACTTTTTCGAAATCTATTTCAATTTTTCCTGTACCTTCATCTAAAATTCTAAATTTGAAAAAAAAAAAAAAAAAAAAAAAAAAAAAAATGATTGTTCTTCAAAGAATATTTCAAACTATTCATCTAAATTACCTTCCAAATCAAACAATACAAAATATTAAGATTACAGTGTTTTTCCTAAAGAAAAAAATCGTACCGCAGTAAGAATATAATTATTGCTATAGTTGCTTGAACCTCATATAAAACTAATCTGGCGTTATCTCCTCCAAATGTACCAAGTACTTGAAGAAGAAAATCCAAAAAATCTCAAAATATCAACGGGTTTCAAAATGTAAGCGATAATCTGTTTTGAAAAATTGTTATAAATCTGGTATTATTTCCAGTATTAAGAAATTCATACAGTTATATAAAGACTTCTATCCAAGAATTCTTAAAATTTGATTGACGTAATTGGGATCGATGTCAAGGAGTCGGTGCATATTCAAATTATGGCCGTTATTTGAGACTATATTCTTTGCCTTAATTTATAAACCAAATCAAAGTTTCGGAGAAGTATTTATAACATGTTTTGTCGGCTTGAATTCCTGTAGCACAGATATAACCATGTATTCAAACAGCAATTGGTACATTATATGCATAAAACTTACTCTGTATCAAACCATATATATATATAAAAGTAGTAAAATTGTTTTGTGCATCTTTTCAGTTTCAAATTTATTCCAGCGTACTCCTTTTATCAAACAAGAGAACATGTAGATAATCCAGATCTTGAAATTTCGAGAAGCGTGCTGAATTATTTTTTTAGTCGTAACGCAATTCATTTTTCATCGTTCAATATGCCGAGATCTAAGGGCTACATTGATTAAGTCTTTTTGCAGGGATATATCTTTATTTACTTGAAGACTTTGGTAATATGCATGCTATGTTGGTGTGAAGTCAAGAGGATGTTGATTAGATAATGAACTTGATTCTGACATTTAATCACATTATACTCTCAACTTATTGTGGCTTCATTGCTAGAATTTCGCGTAACCTGATAAATATAAAATCTCCCAAATATTGGGTTGCCTTTTTCTTTTCCAATCTATACCAACAAACATGGCAAAACGTAAGAAAAGAAGGCCCATTTGAAATGTTGCCTAGAAAACATCCATTGATTTCACATTAATGTAAATATTCTATTTTATAGCCGAGCAAAAATCAAAGAGAGGACCATCAGGTCTCTTAAAATCTTATTTGATAGCATACAACTTTGCTTCTCTTGCTGGTTGGGCTTATATACTCTTCTTAGCGCTTGCACAAGTTGCACGCACAGGCTCTTACGAGAAAGTGTTTGAGGTAACTTGGCCCGTTTTGATTGTAGTTCAATCAACTGCATTGTTTGAAGTAAGTGTTTTTTTCGCTGCAAATAGTTAATTCGATTGTTGACAAAATCATCGATTGCTTATAGATTATTCACGCTTTATTGGGTTGGGTAAGAACTCCCATTATGACCACTATAATGCAAGTATTTTCTCGAATTTTCTTGATCTGGGCAGTTAATTACCCCTTCCCTGAAATCCATTCTCATTGGTCTTACACTACTATGGTTATTTCATGGTCTATTGCTGAAGTAGTTAGATATTCATACTATGCTACTAATTTGGCTTCATCTGTTCCTGCTTTCATCACTTGGGCTCGTTATACATTCTTCATGGTTTTGTATCCCACTGGTATCTCTTCAGAGTTGATCATGATCTATCAATCTTTACCTTATGTAAAGGCTGCATGGGGTGATTTGTATTATTATGCCTATATCGCCGTTATTCTTCTCTATGCTCCTGGCTCTCCTGTCATGTATAATCATATGAGAATTCAGCGTAACAAATATCTCAAAGAGTCAACCAAAAAAGATAATTAAAGCAAATGATGTATATTTTACAATTAAACAAAATCAGAAAGAAATAATGTATTATAAATCTATAGTATTAACTAGGTGGAGGGCCTGCTTTAGCAACTTTTTTGTCTCTTTGAGCTTTACGATTATGATTTCCAAAACGTGCCTTATTTTTGTCTTTATAGGAGCGATCTTTTGCTTCTGACACCGGAGGACGTTTGTTTTCTTTCTTGAGCGCTTGCTTTTGAGCCTGGCTAACATCTTCAGATACTTGAGTTTGATTGCCATCGAATAACATGTATTTATCCAAGATTCTATTCTTTCTTGGCTTGAAGATATAATAAATGTTAGAAATAATAACTAATATAGTTTCATTTCTTGTCAACTTACATTTCGAGTAAACATAATGGCCCAACCTTCCAATTGTTCGTCAGACATTGCAGTTCGTTTTCTCAATTCTGCTCTCTTGGTTGATTTGCGAGCAGTCGAATTACGAGCAAATAATTCAGGATTATCCACAAAGCTATGGACTAATAAGCTTTCATTTTCAATTCCTGGATCAACAACTTCTTGCTTCTTTCTGACAACATCCAGGGCAGCATCGCCATCACCGTTTTCTAAAGTGGAAGGAACGCCTGCATCATTGATATCATCGTATGTATCATCATAATCATCATCATACATATCAACCACACGTTGAAGTACATTTTTCTTTTCGCTTTGAATGAAACTCTTGTCATCTAATAAAGAATCTGCATTTCCCTTGTCCTTTTTGCCAGCATATACTTTAGATGTATCAACACTTCGACGATTAAATATATCAAATTCGTCATTGTCATATATGTTGCGCCTTGATTTCAATACACTTTCTTCATTAGGATTTTCTCGAGCCTCTGCTTCCAAATAAACAGCTTCTGCCTCACCTTCTAAATGAGTTAGCTGAGAAACAGTGGTAGCTGCATCGGGCAATGGCTTTCGTTCCATTTTACGATCCAATCCTCTCACTGAAGCAGGGAGTGAATCCTCTAATAATTGCATAACCACAACCTCAACATCGTCCTCATTTGCCTCTAGACATGCTTCTATAAAGCCATCACCAAAATCAGGGAATAAATCATGAACTTGAGAAATCTTGGAAGTTCTCTCCACATTTTGGTATATAGTTTGTTTTTGTTGATTAGATATTTCTTGAGAGGATTCCTGTGTTTGAAGGGAGTCTCCCCATGAACCTGTCCCAATATTTGAATCTCTCACTTGCTCCATCGAAAGCATTAAAAACTCAATGCGCTCATCATCTCCTCCGAACGAATTTTTGTTGATCCAATCCAATTTTCGAGTGATACGATATTCTACTTCCCAATCCAAAATCAATGGCCCATCAACAAATGCATTTTTTGAAGTTTCAAGTCCACTTTTCTCGATATATTCCAAAACTTTTTTGCTTAACAAGTCAATGGCTGATATATCAACTGGATCGGATAACTTTTTTAGAATTCCATGGTTTTTGATAGATGAAATGTATCCAAGTGGTTTGAAAAAGTGACTATCTGCATATGAGTTGAATGCTGATACAAGCGATTTCTTGACTAAAAATGCATAAGGGGCAGCATCAAAGTCATAATCTACAGTTTTCTTTAAGACGGGTATTACGTCTTTGTAACAATCAATCAATACGCTATCCAAAGCGTCAAAGAATGACTGAATTACTTCCACATATAAAGTTGCTGAAAGTAAAGCATCTAAAACACGTACAAGAACATAAGCACGATCTAGCATTTCAATTGAAGCAGGTGCAACTAAAAGGTTGGGCATAGATTGTACAGCATCCACCAGCGTTCCAATCACTGATAATAATTCCTTTTCTACATATTCTTCCTGAGCTAATTGTGCTATGATGCGACGTACTTCAATTGCGTTGGACTCTCCATAAACGACAGCAAAACTAGAGAGTTTATCTGCATCCAAAAGTAGGTTGACATGACTGATATTAACCGAGGCAAGACGATAGTATATAAGAAATACATCTTTAATTAGTTTTGAATTCACTGTAGTGGTGTTATCCATTTGCTCGTTCAAAATTTGCTCCACGAAAAGTGAAAGCGACTTGTTGGAGGTAGTTTCTTTTACAAATATAGCATCTTCCATGTTGAGGAGCTCGGTCAAATTGGAGGTCCAAGCATCTAAAGCAATTTTCCATGTAGATATATCAATACCTTCAGTATTCTCGGCAATATAAGGGATAAAGTCAAGCATGGAAGCTAAAAATTTGTATGTTAATGAAAGGCAATGAAACTTGTTACCTGCTTGTTTTTTATATGTTTTTTAATCTGCCGCAGAACTCTGGAAGAATGCTGCGCCTTCAAATAGCATTGAATTGAGGTTCAAATAAGCATCGGAAAGATGTTGCTCCAAAATACTAAGTATAAGAGATATATCAGTGATAAGTTCCTCAACTTTTACTAGATCAACTATAATTACAGCCTTTTAGTTGTAAGTTCTCGCCATGAGGAAACCTAATTTAACATAATTTACAAAAAAATAGGCTATGGAAGAAGCTGATATTAATGCATTTATACCATAGATTCTAATAACTTAATGTACATATATGATAAAACTGCACCGGTTACATTTGAGTGATAAAAAAGACTACTTGTAAGGTCTCTAATATTCCCATTATAAAACTTTAAAAAATCATTGTAGTTAAAATGGTGTCCACGATAAAAAGGTAAATTTTGGGTTCAAATGAATGGAAAATTAGATCAAAAGCATTGATAAAGCAGAAAAGCAATTAACTCTGCACGCAAAGCTTAATTTGTAATAATAAATATACTTCTAAAAGCTTAGCTGTCGAATGAAAACTGTTGCGAAGAGGATGGAAGTTCATTATTGCTGTGTAGATGATAATTCAATTCTCAGCTTAACTCATCATACAAAGGATTTTATTTCATATCTAAATCAAATATGTTTTATATCGACTTCATAAAGTTAAAACATCATATACATAACTAATTCTGTGCTTTTCTTTGGAAAGTAGAAATATCTGCACTTTTAAAAGTTGCTTTGAGCTCTGGAAGAGAAGTTTGCAGTAATAGTAATATGATGAAGATTCTTAAGATTTCATATATAAAAACTAGAGCTATGAAATTTTCATACAGATAGTGCCCTTAAATAGTCTTCTGAAGTTGATTTAAAGACTTACTGATCAAGTGGCATGAATAAATATGAATGTATTGGCTATGTATTCATCTTTTTTTTTTTTTTTTATTATTACTATTTACATGTTCCATTCTGTGTCTTTTGGTTATGTTCTTGCTTCATTATGAAGTTCTTAGATGCATTGATTAAACCTATATCATTACTTGGTCGAAGAACTCGTTATAAATGGCCATGATAATGTCCCCGCTTTATGTGAGGAAATGACTTATTAAGATCAAACTTCCTCCTGGAGAGAGATATAGTGATTTTGGACCTCAATTTTTTGCTGATGGTGGTTTTGAATACATTGGAAACCATAATAACGCTGACCTCTGTGATTATTGTTAGTTTTTTGGCGGTAATAATTATTCTGAAGAAAGAATTAGTTAGACATCTCAAACATATAGCGTAATTTTGGTTTTCTCTGGGTCTACGGTCTCTTTAATGTAGCCGTTTCCCTCATTTTTGTATCGTTATTTAGAAAATAAAATCGATAATTATCTCTTTAATAAATTATTCATTTGATAACAAAGCTCTTTTGCATTTTCATCATGGTTTATTTGTATATAAAATTCCTTTAAATTATTCTATGGACAGGTAAAATGCAAATATTCACTATTTCTTTCTTCTTCTTCTTCTTCTTCTTCTTCTTCTTCTTTTTTTTTTTTTTTTTTTTTTTTTTCCAAATCATGCCTTTTAACAATGAAATTTCGACTTTGCCTTCCAACAATAGCACCACTACAGTAACAAAATCTTGGAGAGATAAATTAATTAATTTTTACACTTGGTGTAAAATCATATCACTTGGGTTAAATTTAATATATATGGTAGATATATAAAGCAATTAATGATCACTACTTATTGAAAATTATTATAATTAGATACGTACATTTGAAGATATTTATGATGCTGGATCGAATATCAGTAAACACACTTTATAGACTCAAAAAAAAATTAAGGATTTTAACAATTGCAATTTGATTAGCTACTCATCAACAATTAACAGAAAGCTATACAATCCCTATTCAATATGGATTTCAGATTTTAATTGGCTGTTTAATGATGTTTTGTTTAGTCGTTGATCTTGTTGTTCTTACAACCGTAATTTTTTTTTTTTTTTTTTCAAGATATGTAAATATAGATCGTAATGAAACTAACTTTATAAAAAGTCAAAATTAGTTATTGCAGATTGGTATTGGCGTCCTGGTGTCTTCTTTTTTACATTTACATGTGGAAAAGAAATAGTTTTACTCATTGAATTGCTTTTCAATAATGACAAATTTTTTGAAAATTGTCAACAAAGGTTAGGAAGTGGATTTCATGGTGGATCCATTGTTTTAGTATCCGAAATATGTACAATGCAAAACAATTTAAATCACGTTTTAGTGTTTGGTGTATTAATAAGAGATATTCTTATATGTGTAAGAAACAATAATTTGTACAAATTTAAATGCAGTTTATTAATGGGCATTGTAGAGTGCGTATGTTGCAGCAGGTTATTTTTATGTTGTTCGCTTAATTCAGGTGCTCAAAAGAAGAGAATCTACAGATACAACTGCAATGCATATTATGACAAATAGCTATAGATATCCAATCACCCAATAAATTAATACCCTATCTCCTACTTTTTCTTCTATCATCATCTCTTCTTCGATCTCTTCTATCGTCGTCTCTTTTACGATCATAATCTCTTCGATCATCCCTTCGATAATCTCTTTTATCATCTCTTCTATCATCTCTTCTATCATCTCTTCTATCATCTCTTCTATCATCTCTTCTATCATCTCTTCTATCATCTCTTTTATGGAAATCATCTTTTCTTCGATCATCATCTCTTTTTCTCGAACTTTTGTCATCCGTTTTAGGTCTTTTTTGATCTCTTTTATCAGTATCAAACACTAAATCGTAATTCTCCCCTCGATTTTCTTCGCCGTCTCTGTATCTAGTTCTTTTTTGTAGGTTATCAAAACCACCCATTGATTCTCCTTTGCCTCCAGTACGTTTAGAAATCCAATCTTTATGAAGTTTTGATACAGATTGCGAGAAATCTACATGAATACGACGATCATCAATAAGCACAGATTGCATTTTGAAATAAGCCTATAAAATGAAATCAATAAATGACAATTATAAGAGAAATCTTTGATTTTACCTCTTCTGCATCTTCTTTATTCTCAAATTCAACAAAGGCGTAGCTAAGAGAATCGCCGGTTTGTCTATCGCGAATAATTTCACAGCTGTGGATAGTACCAAACCTCGAAAAAATCATTTCTAAATCTTCATCTCTAGTTACAGGGTTTAATTTACAAACAAACAGCACATTCTCTGGTGGTTTAACTTCTGCAAAAGGTAAATCGCCAATCATTTCCAGTGTTAACGCGTGAGCCTTTGCCTCTCTTTCTCTAGCTTTTTTCTCGATTTCCTCAGGGTCACCAAATTCTTCAATATCCTCATCATCTGCAATACGCATTGAATCCATTTGTTCCTTTGTTGGTAAAGGTGATTCATCGGGCACTTGAAGACCCTCAGGATCAGGAAAAGGATCATCAAGAATAACTGTATGCTTAATTCGAATATCTCGATAAGGTCTACCCTTTTCATCGCAAAAAGCTTCGTTCATCTTATCTAATACTTCAAATCCTTCTGCTACTTCACCAAATAAGGTGTACTTGCCATCCAAATAATCTAAATCATCGGCCAGTGTGATAAAAAATTGACTTCCACTAACACCACCGCTTTCTATTGACGCGTCCGCTGCTACAGCCATGGAGACCATGCCTTTCTTTTTGTGTTTTAACTTGGGGTTGATTTCCGCAGGAAAATAACGTTTGCTAGGTCCATTCAAAATTCCGTATATAGATTCACCTTGGTCTCCCTTACCATTAGGATCACCTGTCTGTGCCATAAAGTCTTTTTGAACATTGAAAAATGGTGAAAAGTTGTAATATTTGATTTTGCAAAGCTTTAAAAAGTTGAGGGTTGTTTTAGGACACTCTTCTGTGTACAAGTCAATAACTAGATCGCCAAGGGATGTTTCAATTAAAACAGACTAAAGAAGTATAGTATACTATATTAGTAATAGTTGTCTGTTTATGATGTTACTTATCTATTTATCTATTACCATAACTCTAGTTTTTTTTTATATACAAAAAAGAAAGCTTTTCAAATGAAATAATTTGCAAGTGAATTATGGTTTATTTTAACAGTCGGCTATTGAAAAAGGACCACTACTGTTATTATTATTTTCACTCTGCTGTGATGTGCATAGTTTAGTTATACATTAACATTGATACATGAACGTATAAGAGCTAATGTTCTCTTAAAGTAACTTATAAATATAGACATAGGCTTAGTTTCTTTATAAAATTAATTGATATTATGCTTAATGATAATACGATTACGTGATGTTGAACTCTTGAAAGAAAAGTTATGCTTTGGGTATGTATGAGGAGTGTGCTTCGCTATAAATATTCAAAATATAGGAGTACACACCATACAAAAAATGGTTTCAAAATTTGACAGCAAACCATAAAAATAACAGCATCTGTCAGTTAAATGTTTTTCTGTATGCAGTCAATCCAATTTTAATTAGATTTATATTTTTTAAATGAAAATTATACTATCAATATGTTTTATAAATTTACATTCATTCATGACACAAAATTTTGCAATTTTTTGATATATTTGTTATTTATTTGCTTACAGTTATTTGAATCAATATCTAAAATCTGGGGGGGGGGGTTTCTGGAAAATAGTTACTGAACGGATTGGATTGCAACTCTGATTATGCATGAAGAGGGCACTTAATAATTTCAATAGCTCTCATTACTTCATATGCTGTCTTTGACCAATTTAGCGCTATTTATGATTTGAAATGGCTTACTAATAAGCTTCAAACTCTACTCGAAAAAAGGGCGCAACTTATGCTTACGATTAGACTAAAAATTCAATGAATATTGTTAAATTTTTAATTTAAAAAACTGTTACAGCCGCAGTATATTTTTCGATACTTTCAGCCCATTTGGGGCAATATTCATTAATTGCAACATCACAACCATTTTCCGGTTTCTCTTTTTTTTTTTTTTTTTTTTTTTTTTTTTTTTTTTTTTTTTTTTTTAAGGAAAAGGAAACTAAGATCTCAAAACGGGTCAATAAAAATAATATTTCCAAATATTACAGTTTTATTAACAATACATCCAGAGGATGTATTTATATACTTTTTTTATAACTATTGTTAGGTTTACTATTCTAAGGACATGATGTACACTATGTCTGTAATATTTCAAAAAAAAAAAATTGAATTAAATATGTCAATTTTTATAAAATAAATTTACTGAGATTATTACCAAGCTTGTAATTGTAATTCTTTATTAGTAAAAATGAAAAACCAAAAATTATTTTATTACAAAATACAATAAAAATATAATAAAAAATTGAGAACGACAAAACTCTTTAAACGCCATTTTTATGTAAAAGGTAGTTGTTTTAAAGCATACTTGGTCATTATTAAAAAGCAAAGTAAAACGTGTAGTTATTACAAGAACATTTTACTTTTTACAAAGCAAAAGCTACGACAATATGCTACATAGAACTTAATAAGCATCTTTTTGTTTAACTATTATAGCGAGCCTAAAATACTCACATAACAAAATACTATGATAACAGAAAATAGAAGCATCCAAATTGTTCGACTTAAGCTTAATAAGTTTCAAAAATAGTGATAACTTACAGATTTTGCATTGAGATACTATATGTAAAAATGAAATTAATTTGATAGACACAGTATAATAAAGAGCAGCTTTTGTTAAAATGCTTTTTACTACGTTGCCCTAAAAACTGTGCCAAAAAAAATCCCTTCAAAGAGTAGATTTACTGCATACTGAACTCGCCGAATTGCTGGGCCTAAACTATTAAACTCCGTTTTATGCGGACTGTATCTTAAAATACCAAGAAAATTGCCACAAAATTTACCTTTCAGTTGATAATTCTTGCAATTTTAAAGTATTCTCAAAGAGTAATATTTTAAAACAGATATATAAAGAAGAGAAATAAATTTAAAAAAATCCCAATTAAATTTATATGATATTTATAAAGTTATTTCCATTAAAAGAGTACAAAAACGCAACTTCAATGGACTGTAACTCGAAATAGGAACCTTTTAAGCATATACTTTATATGCCAAAAATGATCCCTTCATTTGGCTTTATCATATTTTATTATAAAATCTATTTCGAAAAAATCATCATTTTCTCCTTGTATACCCTCGTCCAAAATTTGACTTTTTCGAAAAAAGCTAATAGCTCTATGAAAAAAAGTGCTAAAGTGACAGATAATACCTTAAATAATAGGTATTTTTTTGTTCTATTTGTTTTTAACACTAATTTTATAAGTCTGTTATAAAAATATTTTTACAATCTTGAAAAACTGATTTTTATGTTTTTGCTTTTTTTGAAAAAATTTTGGTAATAAAAGTGTTCAATAAATATAGCATTAGATAGAAAATTAAATTTCATTTTGAGGTTATTTAATAACACTAGCCAGGTTACTATACACGTTTGTTGTCAATTTTGCACTTTAAAAATTTAGGATCGGTTTTATCAATTTTTTCATCATCAGGAATATTTTATTTTAAATCACCGCCACACCTGAGATATATAAAAGTTTCGAGAAAATTTTCCGAAATTATTATTTTTTGCAATGCAACAATGGTATTTAGAGGATGTTTAAATCAGAAAATATAGTAGTTACGAAGGGAACAACTCATTGTAAATTGGAACAAGGTAGTAAAATAATTTTTTAGCTCAAACACACAACGGGAAAAAAGGTGTAAAATGAGATATAAAGTACAAATTTTCTGAAAAAACTACTATGACAATCGTTGCAGAAACTGTTTTACGTAAAGATCTTGTGGTTAAGGCACATCATGATCTCTGTTTCATCTGATAACAAATAAAAAGAGAAACTCAATATGGAATAAACAATTACCGATATAGAAATTTAAATTACCACCGATATAAAACCACTATAAACAATATAGATAGAGTTAAGCAATAGACTAAATTATATAGAAAATATACAACGAACAAACAGGTGTATAGATCACTATTTGTGCTAAACAAATAATATTGAAATTAGAATAGAGTGAAATGTATATAACGAAGAACTCTTGGTGCAGTAAGAGAGTTCTTCAGTTTTTTTTATTAGATAATAAAGGAAACAATATTCTAGTTGACTTATTATCGTTTTATAATTTTTTTTAATTAGTTCTCACTATGAAATCAACTAATTCACAGATCTCACTGAAAAGGTGTAAGTTTAAAACAATCTTATGTAAAGAAATAAATAATTGCAAATCTTGAAACTTCTACTTTCGAGTTTTTTCCCATAGTGATACTTTAATTGAATTTACAGAAGCTTTTTGTACATTTATGAGGAATAAAAGTAATTACATTTATTAAATTAAAGAAGAAAAGATTCTTTAAACATTTCCATATTTGTATCTTATATCATTTTAATCATCCAATATGTTGCGTGGCAGCGGTGAATTTTATTAAATCTACACAATAGCTTTTTTCAACGCTTTTAAATATTGAATAATAAAATATAAATAGACTATAAACATTCCAGAAAAGGATGTTTAGAACATAGACTGCGTCGGGTGCATCTAGATTATATAGCATTATCAATAGTAGAAGTTCTCAAATAAGTATTAGCTGGTTATAATCCTTAGAGTGAGAAGAATGAGGTTATAATTGCAGTGGAATTACATACTAAAAGCTTGATAATCATAAAATAACCTAATTTACAAGTATCACTCACAGAGTTTATGCCACTTGAAATATTAAAGTGCAGCAATAATAAAGATATACTCAAAGTGAACACAATAACAAACGCATGCGAAAATATAAAATACTTTTGAACCAATACATGTCATGTGAGAGATAGCGCTCTTGATCACAGTGCAATCGATTACACAAATGACATATATACCAAGAAGTATTTTACCTAATTTAATAAATAAAATATCAAAGATATTAGGTTTAATCAACTATTCCCCTGTGTCATAGTTACACTACCAATGAATAAGATTTCAAGCACACATTAGAATTCACACCTTAAAATCAAGGTTACCTAAATAGATATAGCCAATAGCTCCCAAAAGGCCCACATTGTCGCACTTGGCATATAACCCTGTATGGTCGATGCTTCGCATGATTTATCCTTTCAATATAATATTAGTAACAACAACTCAAAATTAGAAGATTACTCCATTCAAGTCTGATGGTATACAAGTTCTCTAAAACACTATAAATACCCTCATACTTTTTCAATTATATTTAATCTTCAGAAATCTTTTGTAATAAAACTTTAGCTGATTATAATTGTATTTCTACAGCTTTTATTTTTATATTTTTTTTATTTTAGTAAACAACTTCGTTATTTACTGCAATAATGATGCATTGTACCTTTATTACAGTTAGTTATGTTACATGAAGGCTATGATGAAATCGTGTAGCACGAATGTGTTGGATGATCCAATTACGAATCTGTTCTTGAAATTTGAGTTGCGTTATTTAATTGAAAGAAGATCTATTCTCTAAATTTAGTCAAGCATGAATACTATAGATACTTAGCTTGGTGCAATGTTATTACTGTCAAAACTGGTTTGGCCAATCTGTTATAGAATCTGTTACGGATTCCACATTTCCAAAAAACTATAAATACCCTGTTTCTTAATGCTTGTTAAAAAAGTTCATCATCTTTTTTTGATACAAAATATACTCAATAAATATATCTAGTTTTAACTTTATTTTCTAGTATCTTTATTCTGTATATATAAACAAAGGAAAGTTAACCTTTTTTTTAGGTTATCAATGTGCGTATTATAGTGCGATCTATGATACAATTTGTGATGCTTCTTCACATATATAATATGGGCATGTCTCATAATGTACTGTAAGGGGAAAAGTCTTAATGTTAATCTTCAAATTGTAATGATTCACATTACATGACAGCATATAAGTTGCATGAATTAGTATCAGTTGGAAAAGATATATATAAATAGTTGAATGTCAAAACAGATATAGAACTTTAATGAAAGTATCTGTTCTCAAACATCCCATTCACATCCTCATAATATATTAACTTTCACTTAAATAAATAAATCACAATCACAATCACAATCACAATTATTATAAATACTTTTTACTTGTCTCCATATTATTTACTTTCAATATGTAGTAAGTATAGACCACATAATAATTGTAACAATTAGAGTAATACCAAACACTACCTCTAGTACATCATTCTTACCAATCACTACTCCATTGGCTTCAAAATAATTGTACTTCTTACACAAATGTTTAATTTAGTTTATAGTCTTCTTTTAAAAGAAGTAACGGTACTTGTTCACAATCTATACCATTTGAAAAAGTAGCATTTGGGCTTTTAATAAAAAATAATTTAAGGCCGTGTCGCACACAGTAAGTGATTGGCACGAAGTAAAAGTGAGAGGGATCAAATAAATGATAGTCAAAAAAAGGGGGAGGAGGGGAAGTACACGATATTTTTACTGCCATTGGGACTGGGCGTACCGAAGAAATTTCAAAATCGTCCTGAGGCATGCCATTTTTTAAAATATCCGAGAAAGATGTATAATTTATAAAAGATTAAGTAATTTTGTTCAACATTTCCCACTTTTTATCACTTACCTAGCACTATTGTCAGGTACACTCTGACTTTTGTGTAACAAGTTAATTAGTATAAATATCAAATGAAATGTATAATCAATAAAAATAATTTTTTATCTCATAAATATTTTTTTATATAAATCTACTCTAAAAACATATATCTCTGCACACGACACTATGCTAAGGGGTAAATTTAAACGTCTCACGTTAATTACGTGAACGTCAAAAAAATTGAGGCTACCAGGGGTCGAACCTGGAATCTCCTGATTCGTAGTCAGACGCCTTATCCATTGGGCCATAGCCCCTCAATTTGTTTATTTAAACCATAATTAAGTTTTATAATATAAATACAATTTTATTTAAATTATAATTATTATTATAATTATTATAAAATTATTATTATAAAATTATTATTATTAATCGGTACCTTAATTGTATTAGCCAATGAAAGTCAAAAAGTTTTTTCTTATCGAAATTTGAAATAATATAACCATATTTTCGTTTATATACATTTACATTATACAGATCATTAACAAAACAAACTTTTCTTAAACTTAAAATATTTTGGTAGCTTTACTTAATTGTTGTTTAATCGTCGAGATTTTATATCAAGCATCAAGTAATTCAACAATGTATACCCAAACAGCACTTAATATATCTGATTTTGTCTCAGGACTGATATATTACTGCAAGAAGAATTCATCAAACAGCAAGGTTATTTCACGAAACAAGCACCACAGAGTATCATGCTTTGCCAAAATCAAATATAATAATTATGTAGAATTTAAATTAATTCCGGATGATGATAATGATGATGATATGATATGATATGATTAGTTATAATAATAGTATATCGAGATATTGTTTATAATAGTTTGATATTATAGTACAGTACATTCACTCTCAAATCGAACATTTTTTGAACATAGTGGCACATTTTTTGAAAATAAAATGGAACATTTAACTAGTTAAATTTGAACTTAATTTGGAACACTCTTAGAACTTCAATTGAACAAACTGTGAACTTAAGTCTGAAAATCATTTTTACTTCTTTATTCATGGCTCTTTCACCTAACGAAACTTTTGCATTGCCCAGGTCGGGAATTACTCCAAATCTGTCTCATACTGATGCAGTTGCTAATAATTTTTTTTTATAGCTACAGCCAAGCTATCCTTTGTAGATCAACAACCTGCTATTGCCGTTCCAACAACTAACAATAATGAATTGCAGATTATCCAATCTCGTATCTAGAGACACAGTCTCTATCGAAATGGATGCATCATGGAAATTGTCGTATTTGCGTAAGTAACAGGTCAAAAACATTTGTTACCAGGCCAAAACGTCTGTTACGAGGTTAAAACATCTCGTAACAGGTCAAAAAATTTGGTAACAGGTCAAAATATCTCTTAACAGACCAGAGAAGTCTGGTAACGGGTCAAAAAAAAAAAAATCTGTTGCATGATTTATTTGTTATAAGTAGAGTCAAAAGTTATTGTGAAGTAAGGATCAAATCTATCATGAATCGAGGTATATTTCGTAAGTCGACTAAGTTATATTTTAATGCGCCAGTCTTAAACGTCATTTTGTCCTTACAAATGGTGATGGATTTATAAACCAGTTTTATTAAAACATCTCTTTAATAAATTTTCAAAGGAATAACCAGTTCAAGAGCTCAAAAGCTTTCATACTGATACATATTCTCAGAGTGTACATTGTTATCATGGAGCACGGAGTATGGATCATACATAATTTTGATCGGCATAAAATATAATAAGGTTATGTACATCGCCACCCTACTAAATTATGAGTGACTATACCTGTTTAATGTAAGGTAATAAATAACCGTTAAAGAGCAGTTTAAGTTGTGCAATTTTCATTGAAAATGATACATTATTCAATTTTTTTATACGGAACAAGAGGTCATATACGATTGAAATAACAATATTTTAAGGCTTAAACTAAAGTACATTGTAAAACACTATAAAATTTTATGAAACATGGTAAATATTTGAATTTACTAAATGTTTTGTTTCCCGGTATGATTGATTTATTTTCACCTTTTTAAAGTTATAATAATATGCATAATTACGATTGCATGCATATTTATAAATATTTTTAATAAACTATAATACTTTACATGTTTATGTAAAAAAAAAAAAGGCATGCACAAATAGTTACAGAATATAAAAATATTGCCGTTATGTAGCTTAAATTAATCTGGGGTTTTGACAAACTATTTACAATTAAACTATTTATTTGTGTTGTAGACATCCGTTAATTTTAGTTGCTAAGAATAAAAATAATTTATCGGGAAACATGTTTTTTTTACTCCATTAACGCTAGTATTACTTTCTTATAAAACCAGGAAAAAAACAAGGTTAAGACCCACTTTGTCTAATGTATTGGAAAAGTCATACGTGAAAATTAGAAAATAGAGGATTTTCATATGCATCAATTTCTTAATACACGATACCAATCCAAGAAAGCAGCAGCGAAGTAAAAGTATTCAAGTTGTTTATGGAGAACCCTGAATATATTGCCTTTCGTTTTTAGGGCATATTTTTTTTAGGGGGGGGGGGTAGGCAATTATCAAATATAAACTACAAACTGATTTAGTACCTATGCATAATAAGATGATGAATAATCTCGATAATGAATGGCGAGGCTACATAGAAATTCTTTCATAATAACGCTTTACTCCCAAAATAGAACAATAAATGGAGATACCAAGCACAAAAAAAGTTTAGTAATCAAGTCAAGCATCGAGTGTTTTATGATAAATATGAATAATTCAAGCTTCAAACTGTGTCTTCATGATAGTTACTACTTCAAAGTTGATGCTTCTAACGCAGAAATTGGACTGTTCCAATCAACAAAAACGGTAACAGTTGACTTCTTCCCAAGAAAATCTGAAAAATTTCGCTAAAAAATATTTTCAAACCATCTTTTCTTTCTGCCAATAAAGCATCTAACATGGCTAATAAAGAATTCAAAGTTCAAATTAGAGAGAGAAGTGATCCCTCAGAGGAGTACAAACGTCCTGAATTATGTAAGTTTACATGAACTTCTTTTGTTATAAAATTCTAACCCAATGATTGCTTCAATAATTGAACAGTACAAAAGGCAATTGCAGGTAAAATCAAACAACGAACATTTGTATATAAGTTGGAATTAACAACTGAATTTTATTATAGAAATTGAAGCTGAGGTTGCTGCTCAACAAGCCGCAACCAGCGATGATTCTGAAGATGACAGCTCTTCCTATGATTCTGAAGAGGAAGAAGACGACGATGCTAATTTACTGACACCCGCTGTTGATTCACAAATTTTCAAGACTATTGCTGCTATTCAAGCTAAAGATCCTCGTGTATATGAGAATTCCAATGATTTCTTTAAAGATGTAGATACCACCAAATCCGAAAATAAAGATAGCAAAACCAAAAAGGAACCCGTCGTTAAACTTAAAGATTATGAGCGTGATATTTTGTTAGAACATGGTGGCTTTGTTAATGAATGGGATGAGTCTGTCAGAACCAGAACTCATCGTCAAGAGCAAGAGGATTTGCGTAATGCTTTCAAATCTGCTGCTGATTCCGAAAACGAAGAGGAAGAAGATGATGGCTTTTTGACCAAAAAAGATAAAACAAGCGAAGAAAAAGAAGCTGAAGAGAATGATTACCGCAAATTTTTGTTGGACAATATGAAAGACGATGCTCCTTCCAAGAAAGCATTCGAAGAATGGAGCAATTATAAACAAAACCCCAATGTCAATCCTGAAGAAGCTTTTTTAATGGATTATGTGTTAAATCGTGGCTGGGTAGATGGTAAGGGTGAAAAGAAAACTAAAACTATGGAAGAGATTGATGAAGAAAAAGATGAGGAATACCTTGATAATGTCGATCGATTTGAGAGTAAATATAATTTCCGTTTCGAAGAAGAAGGTGCTTCTACTATTAAAACTTACTCTCGTGAAGTTGAGGGTACTGTTCGTAGAAAAGTAAGTAAAAGAGCAAATAGAAGAGCTAGAGAAAAAGCACACAAGGCAGCAATGAAAGAACAAAAAATGGAAGAATTGAAGCATCAAAAGAATCAAAAGATGAAGGAGATTCATGATAGACTCAAGGAGATTCGTGAAATTACTGGTAATAAGGCTGTTGGATTAGAAAATATTGATTTAGAAGGCGATTTTGATCCCTCCATCTTTGATGCACAAATGGGTGATGTATTTGACGATGAATATTATAATGGCGAAGAAGGTGATGTTAACGAAAAGCCCGTTTGGGATGATGATATTGAAACTGGTTTACCTGATGATGATGAAATCATGGATGCAGATTATCTTCCAGGTGGAGACAAGTATCAAGGACAAGCTCCTACAAAGAAATCAATTGCTCCTGAAGAAGTGGAATCAAAGCAAAAGAAGTTTAAGGATCTTATGGATGAATACTACGCTCTTAATTATGAAGATGTTGTCGGTGGTGATTTATATACTCGTTTCAAATATGCTAAAACCGAACCTCAAGATTATGGTTTAACAGCAGAGGAAATCTTGTTGGCAGATGATGCAGAATTAAACAAATATATTGGTATGAAGTCTTTAGCACCTTATCGTCAAGAAAGAAAGAAAGAAAGAGATGATAGTGTGTTCCACAAGAATCAAAAGAAAAAGAAGAAGGATTTGGCCAAACATATCAAATCTGCCGCAAAGAAACTTGAAAAAGAACAAAAGAAATTGGCTAAAAAAGAAGCCAAATCTAGTAAGTCTAGTAAACATAGTAGTAGCAATAGTAAAAAAAGATCAAGAGATGATGGTGAAGAAGTGAAATCCACTAAAAAGCATAAGAAGTCAAAACATTAAACTATATAGATCCCCCTTTCATATCAATAAAAAAACAAGCAATTCATTGTCGTTAAAAAAAAAAGTTTATCCAATTTTGTCACTCTTTCAAGAAAAGCTATTCAGATAAAAACAATTGCATTATAATCTCTGATATCTGAACTATACATCTATATATATATAAAAAAAAGGAGTTTATGCTAGAATAAGGGGTTTTGTGATTATACATTCTTTCCAGCATTGCGTGTAATTGGTCCAATACAAAACTGATTAAAAAATACTTTACATGCAATTATATGTTTAATTGAGCTGTTGTACCTAATTATTTCTTTTAAACACATGTAAAAATTGGTTAAAAATGTAGGCAAAATCAACTGATTTTAAATATGGTTGTTTATTTGTTGTATAATTATATGCAAAATGTAACAAGAAAACCCAAATATGTAGATAGCTCGGTAACTCCTCCGTTGTCAAAGTTTGTCTGCATAACCAATCATTATCAATTTTAATGATATTGAAAGACTATGTGTGTGTTAATTCACACGTTAAAATAGAAAATTTTTTGATGCTCCTTTCGAATTCCCTTTCTTCCTTTCTTATCTAAAAAAATATGGCGTCGTCTGTTTCAAATTATAAAAATACCCAAAGTAATAAAAGAGAATTATCGCCTTCTAGTTCTTCTATAACTGCTTCAACAAAAAAAAGTCGCCTAGATACCCTATTTGACACTTCAACACAAGAAGAACAAGTGTCTGACTTGGCTACTGGAGATGATTATCAATCAACAATAGGTGCACAAACTCCCATTTTTGAAAATAGGATGGGATCGTTATTAGAACCTGGTAGCGGATATGATCGTACGCCAACTAGAGACTCTAATGCTCCTGGGTCAAGCATGGCTCATGATTTACTTGGCATTGAAAATGATATGCTTGAAGATATTGATGAAGATGATGAAGATGACGAGGAAGATGAATATTTTAACGACACAATTGATATTGATGAAAAGCCTTATCGAAGGTCTCTTTATAGTGAATTAGTAACTAGTAGCAACTTGCCTGATGATGAAGATCGACGAAAAAGCAATTTAATACCCTCATCATTATTTGATCACCAAGAAGGTGACGAAGAGGAAGAAGAGGAAGATGGAGCAACAGACTTCGAAGATAAAACAACTTTACCACTAAGTAAATCTTACGCACAACGAGCACAACCGTTAAACTTTGACGATGAAGTTGATCGACTATTCTCTAGTCATAATCCAGCAGATGAGCCTGAATTTGTGTTATCTTCAGCAGTAAAAATGAGCATTTTACAACAACAACATCAACATGGCCCATTATGGCACACAGATAAACCGCATTTCTTGACAAGTAGTTATTTTGAAAATCATAGTCCTCAAGATAGATCAATACCTAAATCAGATAATAATCAAACAGCATCAATTACATCGTATTTCGATTCCAAATTCGAAAGATTAGGCGCTATGGGCTCTGGTGAATTTGCTCAAGTCTGGAAAGTTCGTTGCCTAGCAACAAATAAAGTTTATGCTATTAAGAAATCCAAAAATAGCTTTGCTGGTTGGGATGATCGATGGCAACAATTGATTGAAGTAAATCATTTAAGAAGAGTAAAAGATAGTAGATATTGTGTAAATATGATTAATGCATGGGAAGAGAGAGGCTTTTTATATATTCAACTTGAATTGTGCTCAAATGGAAGGTAAAATTCAATCTATGAAAGCTTTGATTGTAGTTATGATTTCTGACGTTTTATTTTGTAGTCTTGATAAATATATACAATTCAAAAATAGAAAGATCACAGAGGATATAGTTTGGAAGATATTCTATGAAGTTGTGCTTGGAATACGAGATATACATGCAGCAGACATTGCACATTTAGATTTGAAACCATCAAATATATTAATCGACGATAAAGGATATTTGAAAATTGGAGATTTTGGTATATCTGTACAAACACCTGTGGAAATGAGATGGGTTAAAGGAGAGGGAGATAGACGTTACATGGCTCCAGATTTATTGCGAGAAAACTTTGATAAGCCAGCAGACATATTTAGGTAAACATTTGTAGAATTATTTTTTGCGCCACACACACATTGACCTTTTTTTTTTTATAGTTTGGGTCTAATTCTATTAGAACTAGCAACAGGAATTGTGTTACCAGGTACCGGAGAATCATGGGAAATGCTTAGATTGGGTGATTTCTCAAAGCAAAAATTTGCATTATCGAAATTATCGTTGGAATTGAGTGAGATGATTGAATGGTTATTGACAACAGAAGCAAAAGACAGGCCAGCAGTAAAAGATATAATTAGTCATCCTTCATTTACAAATATTCAATCTATACAAGAAGAATTGCAAACAAGCTCATTATTAAATTATGTTTATGAAAATAGTAAAATTGAATCAAATACATCAAATCGATTAAAGCACAACTTGTCAATTTCAGAAGCAAGTGTATTCTAAATAAAAACCAAATGTGTATATAAACAATATCTTCGGCTTTTTAAAAGAGCAACAACAACACCATCATCATTTACTTTGTATGTATACATCTTCTCCTTTTGAAAAAGTCACTTAGCATAGCTGCCGTTTAGTTTAACATCATTTCCTTTCTGCCGTTTTCTTTTCTTTTTCTTTTTCTTTTTCTTTTACTTTCTCCTTTTTCTTTTCCTTTTCCTTCTTTAATAAAATGTCTACTCCTGTTGTAAATTCTAATACAACTGGCCGTCCAGTTCCTTCTATTTCTGCCCAAAGTCCTGATGCCAAGGCTCAAGCTCAAGCTGCTGCTATGAATGCTCTTGATTTTTTCAAGAATAAATCCAACTTTTATTTGACTCGTCTTGATAGAGAACTCTCTAAACATGAATTTACTAATGATATTGAACGTCGTACTGGTGTCCCTAAAACTTATTTTGTTTTGGGTATATCTATCATATTGTTTTTGATGATCTTTTTGAATTTGGGTGCTCAATTATTGACAAATGCCATCTCTTGGATTTATCCTGGTAAGTTTTTATTTAAGGTTTACGCGATTCGTTAAACCTTGTTATTGATGTAGCTTTATAGCATACGCTTCTTTTAAGGCTATTGAATCACCCGACACTGATGATGATACTCAATGGTTAACTTATTGGACCGTCATTGGATTCGCTCAAATGGTTGAATATTTCTCTGACATTTTACTTTTTTGGTTCCCTTTTTATTATACATTCAAGACCATCTTTGTTCTTTGGCTCATTTTACCTCAATTCAGAGTAAGTACTATTAACAATAAGGAATTAAAAGGCGGGATACTTATTATATCTATATTTATATAATAGGGTGCTCAAATTGCTTATGAACGTTTCTTGCGTCCTTTTCTTTTAAATGCTCAGCCAGGAATTGACCGTCGTACCGACAAGTTTACCAAGCCTTTTACTACAGCTTTTGGTAGTGACAAAGCTCAATAAGTTCATACATGCAATCCATCTTACTTTCTTTTTGTATACATTTGACCAAAAATAAAATCTTATATATATATAAACTTTCATTCTCGGAGATTGTGTAGAATTTTTTTTTTTTTTTTTTTTTTTTTGAAATGTAAATTTGACATGTGAAACGCTGCATGGTGTCATCATTGTAACACCCATCATTTCTCTACATATTGCACAAAATATTTCTACATAATTGTTAAACATATAAAGAAATATCTGATATGTCTGTTTTCACAATTGTAAAACGGTAAATTGATAAAAATTAATGTGTTGGTTAGCAAAATGCCATGTCAAATATCGAGAACACCCGATTCAGCTTTTTTGTTGGGAGCCAATAATCCGCAAAATGTACACACAATTTATACTGCATCTTTGTTCAGTACACCCAATTTTAAGCCTTTTTGCCAAGACTTAAATACAACAGGCAATTATATATATATATAAGATTGCCACGTTTAAACTATATCCGCCATCGTTTTGCACTAAAAAATGCGTATGTCTATCAACATCTAATTTGAAACAAAAGCTTATAGATTTAATACCAAAATTTCAAGAAGGTTGTCATATAGCCTAGACATTACATGCCATAAAATCAATGCCATCTATAAAGCAAATCTTAAACAGAAGCATTTTTTACAGATCAATGATTGTTGCAATGGTCAACTCCGAAATGCTAAATTTTGCATAAATTTGTTTATACATAAAATGATTTGATGAAAGGGTTTAATGTTAATTTTTAATAGTTATATAAAAAGCAAATAAAAGGCGACGAGAGAATGTAATATACTGTTTAAGATCTGGGCTTCTCCTTCTTTTCCTTGTACAAAGCGAGGAGAGAGACACCAGCGACCTTGACGACCTTGAAACGGACACCAGGAATATCACCAATAGCACGACCCTTACGACCGAAACCGGCAATCAAGACTTCGTCATTCTCATCAACATAGTTCAAACAACCATCATTGGGAACGAAAGCAGTAACTTTTTTACCGTTCTTGATAAGTTGAACACGAACACACTTACGAATAGCAGAGTTAGGTTGCTTGGCTTCAACACCAATCTTTTCAAGGACAATACCCTTAGCGTGAGAAGAGCCACCGAAAGGAGAAGAACGGAAAGCGGTACCAATAGCTCTCTTCTTGTAGGCCTTATCGGCCCAACGTTGGTCACGACGGTGAATACGGAGCTTACGAGCTGCGTTCAAACCTCTAGGTTGTCCCTTACCTACATGTTATAACAAAAGACAGATGATGAGTTCAAGTCAACTGTATTCAATAAATAATTTGCTGGCTGAATTTAATAGCAATAAAATCATGTATTATTCCATGTCGGGGGGGCGTCCTTATTGATTTCTCAAATTCCATAAACGTAAATGCTCAATATCTATGATATATCCATCTATCTTTCAAAACATCCATCCATTGTCTATTTTTTTTTCTGTATATCGCATATTCATTTCCATTGCTATCAAATCCAGCCATCTATAACTATATAATGATGATACGCACCCATGATGTATTATTTTCAAAAAGGAAGAATTGATTTTACCACATTATTGCATCTAGTCTCCCTTTTTTTTTTTTTTTTTTTTTTTACCAACGCAAGGCAATTAAGCGTTTTATAAAATTTGCCATTCCGAACCGGACTCAAATGCGTTGTAAATTGGAAGTACAGCATTATCAAAATCCCTAACTTGTATTGCTAGACATTGCATATTATTATGTTTGTGTACTTGAATATACAATAGTTGATACAACAGTTGATATAATAACTGCTTTCAACTAATTTTTTTTTATCATCTATTAGGAATTTTTAAACCTATGTCCTCAAGAAAATTTAAATTCAGTTATTGTAGACATCTCGATTTGTTTTACTATTAATATTTCTTTCTTTTTTTTTTTTTTTTTTTGCTTTTAAATCAAGTGCATATGTCTTTTGAAAATATTGTTATCATGTCATTTACTTAAATTGTTATAGTTTATTGGTAATAACTACAGTATATATGACTATTTCTGGATCTTGAAGTAATAAAATACCTTTGAATACATACGAGAAAGGCATCTAAGGCATTACTATATCAACAACACACGTTAAAGGAATACAAATCATGAAATACATCCATTTACGAAGTTTGAATTTTTCTTTAAAAACATCTTTTTACTTAGGTTTTGCATATTAATTATGCGTAATTGCGTTTTTTGTGTTTTATCCACTGATATTTTTAATATAAAAACTTTTCTAGTAAAACGTTGAATTTCTTCCTAATTTTAAAAATGCAGTTCTTTAAGGAAAAATCAACAAGTTTATTAGCAAACATAAAATTAAATAATCGCATAAATTGTCATTTTTCTTCAGCAAATAATTCCTGAAATACTCTTTTTTTTTTCCGTCAAAAAACCAAAAGTGTCTAAAATGGTGGAAGATTTTTCACTTAAAAAAATCAGTAAATTCTTACTCAAGCTCAAAGACGATTGTTTGGTACACTTATTAATATCAAAAACTGCTAGAAACCATCAATATGCGCTCTTCAAAGTGCTAATTTGAGGCTGTTTTGGTGCTACAAGGGCATTTCATTGTACGTTTTGCAAGAGAAACGTAGAGCTTATTGTAATTTTATGATCCATGCAGATAACATAGACTCTGAAGAATCAAATAATATCAGTAATATGCTATATTCACAGAGATATGAATAATTTAGATCTAGAAAAAGTGATTGTTATGCGGTAAATTTTCGTATTATTTGTGTCTAAAGAATTTTTGTAACTTACTAGCTCTGGGCACCATATTATGTATTTGTTGAAATCTTCTATGGTAGTAGTTCCCTCATTCCAATGTTTTTTTTAATGACATAAATAAAGAAAAAGCCAATTATACAATCGATAAAAAGATTGTGTCATGAAAGAAAACATGATTGATAGTTTGGAGTCTATAGGTCTGGAAATGCTAATTAGAACCAACATTCTTAGTGGTATATAATGCATACAATTATCTATATATTGCCATGTATAATAGAAAAAGATTGTTCTAATAATTATGGCTGGAATATTTTTTCTTTATCAAGAATTACAAATATGGAATGCCGCGTAAGATATTGTCAAAACACTTCTTTTGTAGAACCTTTAGTTACACCAGGAGATCTTGGTGAAACTCCCAAAACATGGATTCTGATCCAATAAAACAAATATGGTTCTAGTTATTAGTAGTGGGACAAGATGTTCAATTTTAATATGATAAATTTATGTGTTCAAATAGACATAAACAGATATACATATATACTGAAAAAAGCTAGCATCATACAGAATTATCATGTAAAGATATCATATGTTTGAAGGTTGTCTCAACAAATCAAGAAGATATTTTTAAAGATAGTTTCTATATATGCATAATCTTATGAATTGACTGCTATTGAATCTCTATTCTGTCAAATTACTAACTATTGCACTTGCTTATAAAGACTTATTAAACATGCTCCCCTTGATGATTAATTCAAAGCAGTCCACTAGAGCTTCTATTTCATAGGAGGTTTAGAGTAAAACTAATGAACGGTTAGCGGTAAATAATTTTCCGTAATTATCCGTCTAAATGATTGCATTATATTATAAAAAGAGGCTATCCAAATACCCCAGAATTACAGGAGAATAAATATTAGTTGCAAATGTTGAAAAAACTATTTTCACCTGTAAAAGTTGGATTTAATAACCTTCAACATCGAGTTGTGCTCTGCCCACTCACAAGATTCCGATCGCTTCCTGGCAGTATCCCCAGTGATCTCCAAGCTAAATATTATGAACAAAGAGCATCAGAAGGTGGACTTTTAATTACTGAAGCTACTTTGGTATCTCCTTTTGCTGGTGGATATCCTCGTGCTCCTGGTATTTACAACAAGGAACAAATTGAAGGCTGGAGGAAGGTTACCTCTGCCGTTCATGAAAAGAAGGGGGTTATTTTCTCACAATTATGGCATGTTGGTAGAGTTGGAACTAAGTTTCTCAACCCTAATCAAGATCAAGTTGTAAGTGCTTCTGATGTTCCTGTCTCTGGAAAGAATGCACAAGGTATTGATTATGAAATACCTCGTCCACTTGAAATTGACGAGATTAAAGCAATCATTAAAGACTTTGCTCAAGCTGCCAAGAATGCAATTGAGGCCGGATTTGATGGTGTTGAATTACATGGCGCAAATGGTTACTTGATCGATCAATTTACCAACTCTTCTTCCAACAAACGTACTGATATTTATGGTGGGTCAATTAAAAATCGTTCTCGATTTGCCCTGGAGGCTGTTGATGCTGTCGTCGAAGCAATTGGTGCTGAGCGTACTGCTATTCGTTTCTCTCCTGGTAATTCTTATCAAGAAATGGCTGATGATACTGTTGTTGATACTTGGAGTTACTTGACCTCTCAACTTCAGGAAAGACACCCTGATTTAGCTTATGTTCATTTTATGGAAGCTGATGCATTTACCAAGGATGAGCTTGTTGATACTCTTGAACCTTATCGTAAACTCTGGAAGGGTCCCTTCATAACTGCTAATGGTTACTCTGATGCTCCTAAAAAAGCAATAGAAATTGCCGAAAATACTGGCGATTTAATTGCTTTTGGTCGTGCTTTTATCGCAAATCCTGATCTTCCAGAACGTCTTCGTCAAAACCAAGAACTTAATCAAGCTGATTATTCTACTTTTTATACTAATGAAGCTGCTGGATATACAGACTATCCTTTTTATGAAGAAGCCAAGAAAAACTAGATAAAATATTTATTGGGTGTTAATAAGTTATTATGAAATATATGCTTTTATCATACATTGCCATCCTTTTATTTAATTTTGTATTACAAATCGCCATATTTAAAACTATCATACACAGAAATTTCTATCAATGTATAGCACATTGATTTTTAAACAATGTTATTTTTATTATCACAAAGAAGAAAAATGATTCAAAATTATATAGAATTTTTATTTAAAATTGCTTTTGTTAACTACATATTTATTAGAATTTGCTGTTCGCAAGTTTATACGATCAAATTAGAAAGAAAATATTAGTAGTTTTTATTTAAAAATATTAACAGTTCTCTTCACTTGAGCATAAGCAAACTTAGCACTAGCCAAAAAGCTCCTCTAAAGAGTCTCACCAAAGATTTCTTGATCAAAATTAATAACAGCCCTAGCTACGACAATAGTCTTAAAAACCTTCACCTATTCCAAAGCAAACTGAAGCATTAATACAGCTTTGTATCATCGTACTTACAGCACTAAGTGTATCAATCTGTTTACTCTAGAGATATTCTTTGAGATCATTGGCAACAAAACCACCAGAGTAGTTCTTGTAAATGACCTTCTCAGAAACTAAAGATTTGACATTATCGTGGATTTCTGCTCCCTGAATACCCTTTTTTTAGGATAGGATTTTTTTTTTCCGTTTCAGGTGATATATGATGAGCGACATGGATAACTTTCTTGTCTTCTTGTCTAAAATTGTCCATAGTATTTCTAATTTCAATAGCAATCTCTTCAGGTTTTAATGCATTTTTTGCACACAAAAGCTAGGATTTGATCGAAACTATTTCTTGGATTAAATACATTCTTCTTACAAGCTTATCTCCGAACTTTTGAGTGATAAAAATACTAATCCAAATCGACCTCTCAGCCCTTACAGATACAACCCAAAATCGTTTAATCCATATTTTGTATTATATCAGAATATAGATATGGCTCTACTGTAGTTGTATTCTCAGGATATTGTTATTGTCACACTATTAATAACTAATTGTATCAGCTGATGATCTTCTTTATGTATAATCTCGTTCTCCATTTATTTTGCGGATGTGTATTTATTTATTTACATTATGTAATTAAAGCATTGGCTCAAGAGCCAAGCATCTATCAAAAAACGAACAAGAATGCCTTATCCAACTGACACAATCATTAACCGAAACCTTTTTAGCCGACTCAATAATTCGGATAATCAAATTATCTTCAACAATTGTCAAACAATCTCTCCTTATACTCCGTTTGATTTTTGACTAGAACAAAATAAGGTTTAAAAATGATGAGCAAAGGGGCAAATATGTGGCTTTATAGCTATGATTTTCAATCAAATTTTGGACTTCATCCACTTTATGAATGGAAGCATTATTCATAACCAGGTAACGGCATTTCATCCCATGTTGATCCAACGTATCCATAACATTACTCAAAAATTCAAGGAAATGCTCACTATGTGTACCGACTCTAGTGTTTACTTCGACATCTTCCGCTTTACCATCTTTCCTCTTTCTTTTCTTCAAATGAGCAGCCTTCTTCTGAACAGCCTTCGGTTTACGCAAGGTTAAATCAATTACCCCTTTTTCGCAGATAGCACCAATTATAGCCACAGTAATGTCTCTGCTGGAAGGAAGCAATGTCTTTGCAGGTGTTCCTCGCTTTGATCGGCCAAAGTTTCTACGAGTATGCATGTTAAAACCTGCCTCGTTGATAAAAACGCACCTATTTTCCCAATCCATATTTTTATTTACTTTCCATTCTAAAACTCTTTCTTTGCGCAGATTGAGATTGTTGTGAGCTGCTCTTGCAGTTACAACTCGTTCCAGCTTTTTGAGTGTTAATGATGCGTGCTGGACTAGATGTTTGTGAAGACCAGAGAGAGAAATCAGTTTAATCTGGGGAAAACCTTGAAGTAATGACTCCCTTGCCTACCAGAGGACAGTTTCTGGATTTTCTCCATATAAAGTGCAGAGAAAGTCGGTATGTTGTGGATCGAACTTCATGTGGCACTTAATTAGAGGCTTTCTTAAACCAGGCAAACGCTTCTCTTCATCATCTCTATAAAGCTTCACATAATGCTGGGTTGTTCTCTCAACAATACCAATCATCATTCCAGTCTTTCTTGCTGAAAGTCCTCCTTCAATGACATGGTTAAGAAGCTCTTGTATTTGCTCTGAATTATAGGATCTATAGGATCCCTGGACCTTGGAATTAGACACTTTAACAGATGATAGTTTCGAGCTGCTATCTTTCTTTTCTTTAGCATTTCCCTCTGATGTTTCACTACTCATAGAAATATTTTGGCGAAAGCCTTGATAGCTACTTAAATCCATAAGTTTCTTAACATCGGGTTCTGCTACCTTCTTGCTTATTACTGGCTGTCTCCAATAGTGCCATCCCAAACCGACAATGTTGTATAAGTCATTTTGGAACGTTTCAATTTCCATGGGATCAGACTCTGCAATCTCGTCCATTACGCTGAAACAATTCATGTACTCATCTGGTGCGCTATAAATAGACATCTTGTAGTAATATTAAAAAGACTAAATAAGAAACAGGAGTGTATCCAAAATAGATCTATTTTAAAGTCTAAGAGATAAATTAAATATATCCCTCTATTTATATGCCTTTTGATGTAAAGAAAAATCACCTCATCTAATGGAAAATCTATGATATATTATAACAGTTTCAAAGACTAAAATTGAAAAGACCTGGTCTCAGCTTTTGACTCTTATATTTTCTTAACAACAAGCTGGAACAATTAAGACTATATCACTACTACTATTATATTAACTATTCATTCGGAATACTAGGATACTTGATTATTAACGTATAATATCATATTACTGATTTAAAGAGTAATATACATCACACGAGCTGCTCCTGGGACCTCATTTTTTTTTCTAATAAACACCTAATATTATTTTATTCAATAAAAACAGAACTTTGAATTTGATTTAATCTTGAAGTTAAATAACCTGATAAATCAAATCCAATTTATTCAAATGAAAAAAAGAAAACCATAACCTTATTCTGGCTGCTTATCACTAAAAACAATATTTTCCCAAGAAAACAACACATACTGTACTGTTCATTGGCCTTTTTGATAAGCTCCATACTACATTAATTTTCATCAGATTTTAAAAATTTGCGATTTCACTCTATTGTTCATTGATATCTATCCAAAAATAGAAGAGTTAATGCCAGAGTATAGGTCCGCTGGCTCGACTCTGACCAAACTGACTTAAGACCGATTGAAAAAATTAAGCATCTAAAACTGTGATGTTAATTTTCAGTGTTTACAAGACAGATCCAGTTGAAAACTACTCTGAATTTCTTGTTTCAGCAAAAATGTTGGTTTTTTGTCAAAATTATCAAAATAATTCATATTACAGCTTAAAAACTAAAATAAATGTGATCTATCAGAATTAGGAGTTACCAAATTACCAGTTTAGAGCATTTGTCCAACTATGATGTTTGACATGCAAATCATACAATGCTGCATTTCATGCGTTTATCATCAATGCTACTACTATGGAACTATAGAAGCATGATTCTTTTATATTCACACAATATCCACATGTTAATTCTAGTTATATTTATCACTCACATTTAACATTTAACTTACTTATCCAATTAGTATATAAACCCTCTTTATAAGCTCACAAAAAAACGGTACTTTTCCATTTGAATAATTTTATATGTTTACCATTTGATAAATCAAAATGGACTAAAATCAATTTGACAAATCGGTCAAAAAATAATCCAAAAAATGTTCAATAGTTCATGAGCTGCAAAGTAAGCTGAAAGTATATAGCTCGGCTCGTCTTTAATAGTTATTTATGATGACATAAATAAAAAATAACTGCTGCTGCTCAACTTGACGAACATTCTAAAATCTATTACAAAAAAATGCCAAAAAATAAAATAAAAGGTGCTCAGAATTTTTTTATACTTAAATATGTTATAGAAGACTTTTAAAAAAAAATAAGCTTTATCATTAGAAAGTAGTATTAGTATAGCTTAATTATTTGCAGAGGTATGAAAGCTCGAAATGTTTGATTATAGCAGAGAAATATCTGTAAGAATCTGAAACATTAGTATTTAAAATATTATATTAACTGCTAGAGATAAGATATTTTTGGATACGTATTTTTGGATCAAAATTGAGCATCTCAAGCATATTGGCATATAAATTTGTCGTAGTAACATTTAGCGAAAGAAAAGTTGGGCAGGGATGAAAAGCGATAATACCCAGTTTTTAACGAATAAGTAATGAATTTTATCTGTTTTTGAGTTTTTCGTAAATACAAATAAAGTTAAGAATATGTAATATAGTGCAATCATTTAATATATACATATACATATTTGTAATTTACAATGTACGAAATATATCCTTGAATTCGTTTAATATAGATTAACTATATGTAAAAAAAAAAAAAAAAAAAAATGAGGCGCCCTCCTACTCTGAAAACTACCGAATTTGAAAATCAATTTTTTATCCTCTTATTTTAAGAAAATATATCTATATAGCTGATGAACTTTTTTCTGTAAGCATGGCGACGGCATACAATTTAATGTATAAATGTAAGCATTCTTTCAATATATCTGTAATCCTTTTTTATTTTTTATTTTTTCGTCTCTTTTTCATCATATCTGCGTACTAAATTTGCTTATTAATAGCATCAAAGTTCCAAAATTAAGAAACATTCGTTGGACCATTACAATTCCATGCTGAGACAGAAGCGTAGCAGCCATTATTCATGCAAACTGTTTTGTAAATTTGACCATGTATATATCTGGTGACTGAACCTAAAATTAGTTAGGAAGCCTAATGATTTTGATATATGGTTGATGATAGCATGATATTAAGATGGAAATTCATGTAAACTGCTACGAAATAATTAAATTTGCCGCATTTCAAATTAATTTTTTGCAAAATAAAATACATCATCTGTAACAAAAACATAATCACAGCTCGAGTAAATAAGTAATATTCGCTACCGTATGTCTAATTTCAAAATTTATGTCTTGTCCTAGTGTATGACATTTAAAAGTGAAATGAAGGCAAGAAATTGTATTCAACAGGTTTTGGGATATTTGTTCAAAATTGATTGGATTTTAAAGGCGCGGGTGGTTGTCCGTATCTTTGTCTACAATCCGCCATTTTACTGTTGTTCTTTCATCCTCGGTAATGTCTTTTCTGTATTTAGTGGAATATAGATTACTTTCTTTAATCTTAAAAATGCGTCAAACTGTTTCTATTTTATAAACCATGATTAAATTAGACAAGAGAGATGTATGCCAGATCAGGAGGAAGCAAATATTAACAATAATTGACAGAATAAACCTAAAATTATTCAATAAAATTATTATTAAAGTATTTGTATGCATACAAATTCGGACTGCAATAACACTATAAAAGAATAATATAATTGGAGCACATTATCTATTCAAATGCCATGCCAAGGAAGAATATTACTATTATTGTCAATATAATTCATGGTAACTTGTCCCTTTGTTGTTTAATTTATTTGGTGACCATTTATCTCATTTGAACATTGTCTTATATAAATGAATGAAATATGAAAACATCGCAAATTTATCATTGCTAAAGAATTCAAGATAAATACAAGAATACTCTGTTCTGGTACAATAATGTTTGTATCATCTTATCTCTATTTGAAATATACTCAGTAAAAGGATGTAAAGGAAGTATTACAATTTATTATAACATATAAATCATGAGCGATCTGTATTTAACTCGAATAAGGATGCTTTATAAAGTGCATGGCTTCTTTTCAGAAACTTTATGTCCTTAATTTCAGAGAGAGAGAGAGAGAGAGAAACAAAATATCTTGATTGGGGGTACGAAATTTGAAAATAAAATCTTAGAAAGATCTGATAAAGTATTTTGTATGCAGATACACCTATAAATGAGCTTTAGAAAAGTACTTTTGCAGTTTCATCCATCGCTTATTTAGTTAAAAACTCGCTCGTATATTTGATTGAAAAAAAAAAAAAAATCCCCCGCATAAATAGTAATACACCAAATCGGTGAACACAAGAAATGGAAACTTTAATTTGGAGAAACTTTTACCGTAATTGGCTAATTGTTTCATAACAGAAAAATCTATTCAATATCCGTAACGCTTGGCATTGACGTTATATAAACGCACATTGTGTTTTGTATTATTTCCATTTCTTTTCTATCTCTCTCTTTTTTTTTTTTTTTTTTTTTTTTTATATAACTTTCTTATAACAATATATTTAAAATGGAAAAATCATCCAAAGCTGAATACGTTGCCGTACCTACCAGCGATGCTGAACAAGAAGTAGGATTGCCTCCTTATCAAGAACAGGAAGCAATTGCTGCTGACAAAACAAAAAGTAACTTAGATATTTTGCCATGTTGCCACGGCAACTAATTTTTCCTCGTTCTCAATTTAGGTCGTAGACGTTTCAGATTCTTGTTAATTGGTGGTGCCATTACCCTCTTGGGTTTGACTCATCTCTGCACTTCTGGACCCAATGGTGGTTTTGGTGTAAGTAGTGACAGATAACATGTTATTTTACAATTTCGGTACTGATATTAGATTCTTTTTTTCTTGGCTAAATAACAGGAAATGAAAGCCATGGTAATTAAATTAAAAATGTAACAGCAATTATAGCCAAGATATTAAAATATTTTATTTAGGATGTTCGCCCTCAAGATGCTCCTGAGCCTTGTGCTTTGAGACATTTGGATCAATACAATGAATTAAAGCATCATATGGACTTTGTGGAAGATGCTTTTGGTCAACCTCACCATGACCCTTGGAATCCTCAAGCTGCTGGAGAGCATTGGCCTCATCCCAAGCAACATGAGCATCACAAGCATCACAAGCATCACAAACATCACAAGCATCATGATGAATTTGCCTCTCTTGATGGCAAAGAAAAGTCTCATCATCGTCACCATCCCCATGGTGAGGGTCACCGTAATCATCATCCTGAAGATGAAAAAGCTCAAGCCCATGGTGAGGGCCATCGTCCTCATCATCAAAAAGAAGAAGGCGAGAGCATGGAAGTTGCTGTACAAAAGTTCGATGGCGATCACAAGAAGAAACATCATGAGCCTTTCTGTAAGGCTGAAGATCTTATCTCTTCTTCTTCCGTTTTTGAATTCTCTCCCGAAGAATTCAAACGTGCTGGTATTTTCTCTGGTGGTTTCTTTGATAGGGGTAGTCATATCATTCTCTCCAAGTCCACTGATTCCTCTCTCAAGAACGTCAAAGTCAAAGTAACTGTTTCTGCTGGTCGTGATGATCTCGCTAAAGAAGTTAAGGTCTCTGCTTTTGATCATGATGGTGAATATTCTGTTCAAGTTGAACATGGCTATTTCCATCATCCTCGTCATCATGCTATCAAGAATACCGAAGAAGATAACGAAGAAGGAAAAGGCCCCAAGAAGGAAAACTGTCTTATTTACAATGTTGCTGTTGAGTTTCCTGCTGACCTCGATTACTTTGACCAGCTTGATGTCAAGGCAAAGGGTGGTGTCTTCAAAGGTGGTAAAGACATTGAAGACATTGAATTCGGTTCTATTAGAGCCGCCATTGGTCATGGTGCCGTTATTTTTGACGTAATTATACAAACAAATTGCATAAGAATGTTTCATTTACTAATGTATTTTATTTATTAGGGTTTAAGAGCCAAAAATCTGTTGCTTGGTGTTTTTAAAGGCGTTGTTATGGGTACATATCAGCCTAGTGAGACTTTCTCTGCTGGTGCCGTCCATGGTGCTGCCAAGGTTAAGATTGAACCTACTAGTGATAATATTAACATTACCGCTTCTGCTACATTTGGTCCTGCCTCTGTTGATATCGTAAGTATTTTCTTTTCATGATTTACAATGCTAATTTACTAATTTCTTCACGATAATTAGCCCGCTGATAGTTACAAGGGTAGATTTACCTTGTTCAATCTCTTTGGTGATTCTTCTATTATTGAAGCTCCCAACCCAGAAGATATTCATGTTCAAAAATTCAAGCCTACTATTAAATCTGGCTACTACAAGGAAGATAACGAGCAATCCCGTATTGTTGTCTCTGCCAAACTCAAGGGTGGTGAAAGACTTACTTTTTACTAAATTAACAAATTGTTTTTAAACCAATTTCATTATAAAATTTAGATAAAATAGCACATTTTATCAACCATTCTCTATCAAAACCTTTGTCTATATTATATATATATATCTTAACACTTTCTAAATCTTCAATAGTTATGTTTCTACTCGATGGAATAGAACATTATATGATGACAAAATAAATTTATTACATATCTTTTTAATTCATTGTATTTTTTTCTCTCTTTTAAAAATCATCAATATCATCAATTTCAAACATGCCACCTAATTGAATTTTTTCACCTTCATTGAAAGCGGGCATTCCCATATAAGGACATGTAGAACACCTAAAAGCATCACCAAGTGAACAACTACCACAACCAGAGTTTTCTTTCGGTGTAGGATCAATTTCAATCACTTCTTCTATATATTCAACTAAATTTAATGCAACAACATTTCCTTCTTCTTCGTCATCTTCTTCTCTTCCACATGTACAGCCCTTGCAAGCTTTGCGCTTTCCATCAATGAGGTTACAATCATCTGGACCTGAATTAACACAAAAAATTAATATCAAAGTTGTATTACTAATACATACAAATGGAAAAGTATACGAATTAAAGAGTCTTTGCTAGGCTTGATTTTGTCCTGTTCAATTAAAAGCCCTTCTTCATCTTCTAGTTCCATATTAATGCCTTCATCGTCATCATTTGTATTGACCAACCACGCTTTCTTCTTCTCAGCTTTAGTTGTTTTCAATGGTTTCTTTTGGAAATTAATTGTCATTTTTTGGCCAATATTGTATGATGGCTTCTTTGCAGAAAGCCGAATAAATCCAAATTTACCAGACAAACGAGATGCCATACCTTTGTCAAGCTCTTTCTGTGATACACCCCATAATTGAAAGAATGAATTCAAATCCTGATCCGTTACTGGTAATATTTCCTTGGCAATTACATCAACAAATCCTGCTAATTTTAACAGGGAAACAAGCTCCTCTCCTTTACGAGATATAGGACACACTGTATTACTAAGATTGTGTAATAAGATGGGCTCCTGCAAGGTCAATTGGCCCCCATTTTTCAATGTTGCAAGGTATCGAGACAAAATTATTGGTGTGTGAATTGAAACAGTAGGCAAGAACAAATTGGAATAAATCCTATCAAAGCTATTATTACCCAAAGGTGCTATTTACAAAACTATTTAAATAAGGTATTCTGATAAGAAAAGTTATGAATTAATCATCGTACCATTGGCAACTCTTTCAATTACTTCAAATAATACACTGCCATTGTTGCCTACTTTTTGTGCAGTGTCGTTTTTAACTTGCATAAATGATGCTTCATTAACAGTTACAGGAGCTGTAAAAAGAATTGAATTATTTACAGATGCTTCAATCATTATTTTAATGTAAGTTAAATAATATAAAGACGTTTACATGATATCAATAAGCGATCAAGGTTTTATATTCATATCTCGGAGAAGCACTCGCCATCTCCCCGAATTCGAACAAAAACTTGAATTAACCGATTAAAGTTGCGCAACAAATGAAACTGCACCTGCCATTATGTAAAATGCTCGCAATTGATGAAGATCTGGCAGTAGTGCCTTAAAACATGTAAATTATAAAGTGGAAATCTATGAAAAATAAAAATTGTGAGCTGTTGCAGCAGTTGCCTTTATTTTTAGCTACCATAAAAAGGATCTAAAGATTTCTTTTTTGCCTTTAAACCAATTCTATTTCTGATAAATTTATCACACTTTGACATCTAGAGCTACACTTTCCAATTGAATTGCTGTCTTTAAAGAAACGAAGTGCATTCCAAAATTATTTTACGTTCATAAAATAAATTGTCGAATTTACACAGCAACTCGGGGAGGCTAAAGTAATTACGATTTTGTGGATCAACACTATATGTTTCTACTACTGTAACGTATTACAAAACGATTTGGGAATACTCTGAGAAACTTCGATGTTTAAGCAGTAGAGTTTCAAGTGAGTTTGCAATACGTTGCAAAGACAAAATGTATTCAGTGTTAGGGCTATTGCTTGTCTCGACTATTTGTGCTTTGGCAAGTTGTACATGTTACAAGCGCTCAATTCTATAAATCAAATAAATTATATATATAAAAACAGAAATGAGTACCAACACAGCTTCTGCTTGAAAACTATTACTTATAAGCTAGGCTTAGTAACGGAAATGCTACTAGGTATACTTACTATATAATATACCAAATTTAAATTGCGTGCAGGCAACATGAAATGGAGGGGGTATTGTAAGTACTAGATTAGCCTTTGTTGTTACGATGCACTCAGATTTATTAGCCTTTACCACTGGATTTGTTTCTTAAGGAATATCTTCTGGTAATATATAAAAATATTTTTTTTAGTATTTCCTACATATATATTGTAGAAGCTATACAGTTACATGTCATAGCCTTTAATTGCTATTTTTTCGGATTAGTTAATCAAAAAATATACATTCACTATATAATTCATCTGGTTTGATTAAAGTTACATTCTGTAATTGGCGAACTTTATTAACGCTCTGGTTTGCTTGAGAAAAAGTTACAGTCCATACGTTAAAATGGATTTTGATATTTTTTGCAGGTATCTGCTCAAGCAAACTTTAAATTTTTATAATTTTCAATTTTTAAATCAAAGCGTGCATTCTTTTCTATAACTAAGCTCATACCAAACTTGTTTTAGGATTAAGCTGAGACATTGCAAAATATATATTATTTGGTTGCGTTATACTATCTTTTCCTAACTTTATTTGTATTTACGAAAAACTCAAAAACAGATAAAATTCATTACTTATTCGTTAAAAACTGGGTATTATCGCTTTTCATCCCTGCCCAACTTTTCTTTCGCTAAATGTTACTACGACAAATTTATATGCCAATATGCTTGAGATGCTCAATTTTGATCCAAAAATACGTATCCAAAAATATCTTATCTCTAGCAGTTAATATAATATTTTAAATACTAATGTTTCAGATTTTTACAGATATTTCTCTGCTATAATCAAACATTTCGAGCTTTCATACCTCTGCAAATAATTAAGCTATACTAATACTACTTTCTAATGATAAAGCTTATTTTTTTTTTAAAGTCTTCTATAACATATTTAAGTATAAAAAAATTCTGAGCACCTTTTATTTTATTTTTTGGCATTTTTTTGTAATAGATTTTAGAATGTTCGTCAAGTTGAGCAGCAGCAGTTATTTTTTATTTATGTCATCATAAATAACTATTAGAGACGAGCCGAACTTTTAAAAAAGCTCGGTAGCTTAAACCAGGCCTGGTTCGTTTTAAATGCCTAATCATAAACACTTGTAAGAAGTACAATTATCTTGAATCCAATGGAGTGATTGGTAAGAAAGATGTACCAAGAGATAGGGCTTGGTGTTACTCTAATTGTTACAATTATTATGTGATTTATAGTTACTAGTTACTATTTATTAAATGTAATTAATATGAGGACAAATAAGTATTTATAGCAATTGAGATTGTAATTTATTATGTTTTATTGAGGTAAAGATAAGATAATGCGAGAATATGAATAGGATGGTTTAGAACAGATATTTTCACTAAAGTTCTATTATATCTGTTCTGACATCCAAGTATTTATATGTATCTTTTGCAACTGAAACTAATTAATGCAACTTATATGTTATCATGTAATGTGAATCATTACAACACTGTTGCGCTCTACTTGTTCCAGTTTACTTCTTTTCAAGATACTTTTTTTTTGTAGAAATATCCTCAAAAATGTGCACAAGAGAATATCCTTGGTTTTTCTCCCAAAAAGTCCAATATACCCCCATCCCAAATTCTGAATTTGAAATTTTTTTTGACAAAAACCTCTTTTTCTCTAAAAAAAAACGTACCTAAAAGGTTTATCAATAGCTCAATTGATAGACAATTTTGATACACATTATATCAAGTAATTTAATCTAAAACATTGTAATAAAAAGTGGGGAATATCTACAAAAAATAGCATTAAAATCTCAATTGAGTTTCGCACAAAATTTAATGTAAAATGATTTTTTTTTAAATTTTATTTAAGCGAATGTAAAATTTAAAACTGTACAAAAACTATTTAATACCCTAGCTCAATTTAAGTTGTAGTTCATGAGCCATAGTGTTGTATTTCACTAAGTATCATGATGCTTTATCGCCTTTTATAATAATCAAAGAATTAAACAATCTACTGATTACGTACTATTTAGAACATGAAAGAACAAGTCTGAAATTGGATATAAATGTTCTATAGGATCTGATTTGCGATAATATACTTGAAAAAGAGTAAAAGTAAAAAGAATTTGTAATAATTAATCAGTTCTTCAACTGTACAATAAAAACAAAATAAAGTTTATCTAGATGATATAAAAGTGTAGCCTTTTATAATGATTTAATATTGAGCTTCTGAGATACAATTAAGAGCGGCATTGAACTGTTAGATTTGCTTAAGAGTAATTTTTAGTAGTAGATTAATGTTAAACAATCATAATTAAGCCGTGATTGCAGAGCTTGTGAGTTTCCTTGTTTCAACACTGCGCTTGTTGTGCCTGGATTGTGGTTTGATATATCTTGACAGCTACTTGAATGATTAACCGCTGAGATTAATGAGTATAGTGTCATGATTTAAGTAGTCCGAACCTTTCAGCTAATTGATTGAGAAATATATTAAACTAGATATTTTTTATATCCAATTTCAGACTTGTTCTTTCATGTTCTAAATAGTACGTACAGTAATAATCAATAGATTGTATAATTTTTTGATTATTATAGAAGGCGATAAAGTATCATGATACTTGATGGAATACCACAATATCAAGTCATGACTGTATTACTTGAAAAAGATAAAAAAAATTATTGTGTGAATTCAATAGAATTTACCGTCATCATGCAACATACTTTATAATTAAGATGATTATAAAATACAGAAAATAATAAAGAGATAAAGAGATGTTTAAAGAATTTTTTCTCCTTGAATTTGATAAATGTAATTCTTTATTCCTCATAAATGTACAAAAAAAATTTTGTAAATTCAATTACAGTATTTAAATTGAAAACCTATTTTACCACCTTGTTTTAATTTACAATGAGTTGTTCCATTCGTAACTACTATACTTTTTAATTTAAACAACATCCCCTACATACCATTGCATTGCAAAAAAATAATAATTTCGGCGAATTTTCTTTAAATTTTCATACATGTCAGGTTTAGCGGCAGTTTAAATCCAAAAACTTCTGATGATGAAAAAATTGGATAAAATCGATCCTAAATTTTTAAAATGCAAAATTGACATCGAAAGTATATAGTAACCTGGCTAGCCCTACTAAATAACCTCAACATGAAATTTAATTTTGCATCTAATGATACAACTATTAGACACTTTTATCACCAAAATTTTTGCAAAAAAAGCAAAAACATAAAAATCAGTTTTTAGTGATTTTAAAAATACTTTTATAATAGATTTTTAAAAGTAGCGTTACAAGCAGCTAAAAAAAAATATGCCTATCATTTGAGGCATTATTTGTCACTCTAGCCCTATTTTTCGTAGAGCTATTAGCTTTTTTCGAAAAAGTCAAATTTTTGACGAGGGTATACAAGGAAAAATTCATGATTTTTTCGAAATAGATTTTATAATAAAATATAATTAAGCCAGATAAGTGGAGCATTTTTGGCTTAAAAAGTATATGCTTAAAAGGTTGCTATCTCGAGTTATAGTCCATTGAAGTTGCATTTTTGTACGCTTTTAATGGAAATAACTTTATAAATAGTGTATGAGCTTAATTGGGATTTTTGCTAGATTTATTTTTCTCCTTTATATATCTGTTTTGATATATTTATTTTTGAGATTACTTCAAAACTGCAAGAGTTATCAACTAAAAAGTAAATTTTGCGGCAACTTTCTCTGTATTTTAGGGTACAGTTCGCATAAAACGGAGTTTGATAATTTAGTCCCTGTAATTCGAGCTCCATATG
>JAEPRC010000290.1:0-50055 GCA_016758945.1 Mucor plumbeus
AAATTGATCCAAAAATGATCCAAAAATGATTCAAAAAACAAAATCGTTCAATAGCTCGTGAACTGCAAAATAAGCTAAGAAAGCGTATTAAATAGTTTTTGTACAGCTTAAAATTCTGCATTTGACTGAGCCTGAGCCTGAGCCTGAGCCTGAGCCTGAGCCTGAGCCTGAGCCTGAGCCTGAGCTTGGGCTTGTGCCTGAGCTTGGACTTGAGCTTGTGCCTGAGCTTGCGCTTGATTTTGATGGTGTACTTGTTGAGATTGTTGAGCATGAGCTTGTATATGAACTTGGTAAGCAGCAGCTTGAGCTTGTGCCTGAACTATGCTCTGTTGTTGATGTAACTGTTGTTGCAAATGATGATCATTACGATCAGTATAAGATAAGTTTACTTGTTGATTTAAATCTAGAGAATTAGCAGTATTATCAAAAATGGCATCTTGATGGTGATGTATCAATAGGCTTGGGCTCATATTTGTTGAAGAAGTAGCAGTTGTAGGATCTGATTGATTATTCTATATGAAAAATAAATTAATAATTTATTTTTTATATTATTTAATATACAACATTTACAGTCATTTGCATTAATTGAGTAGTTGAAGGTGAACTAGCAATAGAAATAGCATTACTTTGAGGCGTCATTGGAGAAACTCTACTAGTTGGGCTCGACAATGTTGCCATATGTAATTCAGCATCATTATTAAACAAATGTTGTATTTGGCCTGTATCATTATTACTTGTTACTGAAGGAGATGATTGTTGTGCTTGTTGAGAATCAAATTGATGGATTGGTGAAGTTAATTGATCAAATGTAGTTGAATAGAAATCCTCAGTATTATTTGTATCTTGTTGTTGTTGTTCCATGTTAATATTATTGGTTTCCCCGAAGGGAGAAGAGTGCTGTTCCTTTATTTTATTAAGTGTACTGAAAAAAAAAAAAAGAAAATTATTTTTTCTTTTGTATTGTCAAACGTTATTTCTCTTGATTTTTCTTGTATGAAAGAAAACGATTAAAGCCAAGAAAAACAAGTAAAGAAAGAAAGAAAAAGCCTTTTCTATATCAGTTATCAAATAAGGAGGAGGGGTTAAGAGAAAAGATAGAGATAGAGAGAGACAGAAAGACAGACAAAGGTTTAAAGGGAAGGGGGGGGACCACTGAGATTTAAAACTAACGTAACATATTTTTATAATGTGTATCTATTGTACATTAAATCAAGAATATACGTATGCTATAACGACTAATCCTTAGATAGTATATAGCACTTTTACTATGCATTGTTGCTTTTCTGTTTTTTGAATAATTTTTTACTTTTTGTCATAAAATAGTATACTTATTTTGATAATACAAAACAGGTAATTTTATTATATTAATTGATAATGATACATTTATTGGATAAATTTCGTAGATCTGAATCCAAACTCTTTCTAAAATATTTTTTTACGTATAATTTGTATTATAAATCGCTTTTTCTAGTCACGTTTGGTTTATTCCTGATTCAGTGGCGTATTTTTGTATTAGAAAGAAACTTGAGGAATAGACGTTCATATGTTAATTGAGTCAAATCAAGGTCAAATTTCCTAAGTAAAAAAATTAAAGATGATAGTATTATGTTTATGCTATTGATAATTTTTTTTAAATATATCTGTATGATAAGAAACAAAAGCCAACTAAATATTAATGATCTAATAAAAACAAAAGAAAAAAAAAACAGGAAAAAGAAAAAGCAGATCGTCTAATAAAATGAACCATTCAGGTACAAAAGATAATATATTTACCAGTGAACAAATAGCTGCATCTATATTCCAAACAAAATTCTTTCGTTGAATATCGTATAACATATCAGCCAAATTCATCGAATTATGCTTCATATCTTTTTGTTCCCCCCATTCAAAAAATGGTTCAATTATTTGTACAACATTTAATATAATTCAAGCCAACATCTATAAATGTGGTCAGTTTCTTGTATATGTAATTCATTATAAATTAATCTAAAAATAAAAAGAAATTTTACAATAATATTGTAACGATTCTACTTAATTAACCAAGACTCTTTGTTGTTACAATTTCATATATCACGTCAACAGCTTTTCCTAATCTTTTCCTTTTGCGCCTATTGTAACACATAAACTCTTATAATGATATCATTATATACACCCTACGGAAAAACGTGTTACAGGAATAGCGTATCATGATGAACTAAAAATATGTAATACACCACCGCATTCTATCCCATAAACGTGGTCATGCATATAAATATATACAATATACATGCAGTTGTAGATTTTAATTAAGAGTATTCTTATCAGCCTTAGCATGGCTTGACCGGGATTATTATAAGCTTTAGTCTATGGAACTTCATCACAACACTTTTTTCGAAAACTTAGTATTATCCACTTTAATGGTATACAAACGAACAATTATTGCACAAATCTATAAGATTGATGTAACATTTCGCTCATAAAAAAAAAAAAAAAACTTGCAATCAGCCAACTTTTCTTCCAATCAAACCTAAAATGTGCAGGTATTTAACCTTTATTTTCTATTTTTACCTTTTTAATTGATACAGGTATACAATTAATGCAATTGAAAATTAGAATTTCTCACATAAATTGCCGCACAGTTTACTTTAGCTAGATTGAGAAAATTGTATGTTTAAACGCACAAATCAATAACATTTTAACAATTAATTATCGCTCGTGATCAAAGGGATCAAGATATTGAAAGAGACAAAAACAAATAAAAGTATGAATATTAATCAAAGCTTTTATATTGACTTGACAAATGTGTTTATATGAATCCAATTTGGGAGTCAAAAGTATAGATTATGTAACAGGTGATATTTATAGAGTTTTGGCTTTGATAATTTAGTTTTAAAAGGTTTATTATATTTACCATATATATATATATATATATATATATATATATATATTTATAAATATGTATATGCATTATATGTGCATTTGCTTCGACTTATATTATTTTAGTTTTTTTTTATACTTGCTTTGTGTACTAAAATCTGGCATCTTTCTCATATTCACATTTAGCAGCTACTTGTGAGTTTTTACAAAACAAAAAAATGTTAAGTCATACTTGATAAGTTATTGATATGATTTAGTTTAGAAAATTACTTTTGCTCATTTCATTCAATAGAAATAATTCTTCAAAAACAGTACACCATACCGATTTTAAAAATGGATTACCCCTGAATTTTACAAAATTATGCTCTTTTCCCATAAAGTTTATTGTCTATCATTGATTAATAAAAAGTGAAATTTAATGTATAAGAGGCAACAAAATTACTTAAGTATAAAGAAAACTTTAAAACATAAAACACCAAAAATTAAGGCAAAAAAAAAAAATAAAATAAAATAAAATAAAAAAAAGAATAAAATAAAAAATAAAAAAAAAAAAAAAAAAAAAAAAGAATTATTATCATGCAATCATCCAACCTTTTTGATCATTTTTCCATTGATCAGTATCGTCTAATTCATTATCCGTCTGTGGTCGAGTAGGAGGAGTAACTAGAGGCAAAGTAGGCTGTTGAACCACACCATCCCATTCCAAATCTTGTCTACTATATGGTATAGAATTACCTCGCATAAGTCGATGTAAACTAGATACACTTGATCGGGTTCCTGAATGATGTGTTGAAGAACTAGTTGATAAAGATGACGGAATATCTGAGAAATGAACGCTACTGTTACTACGTCTATGAGCTTGTCGAGAATGATGAGGTGTAGATTTGGTATTTGTCAATGGTAATAGGGGCGTATCTTCGAGCCAATCTCCATCTCTCTCCAAATCAATTGTTTGTCGACCATTACCACCCCATCTGGGCAAAATACCATTACTATTATCCTCTTCTTTTTCGCCCAAATAATGCCCGGTAAATTGATGCTGATGATGATGTTGCTGATTTGGCTGTTGTTGTTGTTGTTGTTGTTGTTGAGCAGGTGGTTGTTGGCCATAGGGATAATAAGGACTATAAAGTGATCCTTCAGTAGCCACAGTGCCATCAACATGATCTACCGCAGCCCACTGAATCTGCGGTGGTACTTGCATTGTTCCAAGCGTGCTAGCCCTTGGTCTACCTCCTCCCGCACTTCCCATACCATTATGATTATTTGTTGAAGGAATGTTCATACTTTGATGAATAGGTACTTGTTGCTGCTGAGATAAAAGATGATGTTGACTTTGCTTTTGGAGATGATGTTGTTGTTGTTGTTGTTGTTGTTGTTTTTGTGAGTGCAAATACCCATTGTTTGAACTTAGTACATCATTTTGATACATAGCATGATGTGGAGGTTCTAAAACGCTAGGTAAAGGTGGTATATAAGATGATCTTTTGTTGTTATTATTACTAGTATTTAAATGATTATTTTCGTAATGACTTGGTAAACTAGAATAAGCTGGATTCAAATAACTATCAGAGTAGGTTTGTTGTGGCATATTATTATTTCTGTATCCATTTGTTAACATAGTAGGTGATTGCTGTTGATGCACTTCATTTAATTGTTGCTGCTGTAAATTAGCTGAAGAAGGTGAAGGCATATTATGATGCTGTTTACGAGGAATAAAAGGTGGTTGAAAGGGAAATGTGAATTTTTCACCAGTAATAAAAGGATGCTTTTTTGCTTGTTGTGGAGACCATCGTTCAATCGGGTTTAAATTAAGTAATCCTTGAAGGAAATCAATAAAAGCGAGTCGATTCAATTTCTCTTTTTCAATTTCTTTTGCTGTCATTTGAGTTTTTCGCAAAATTGGATAATTGTTAATTAACTCTGGCAATGTCTTGGCAGAAAAGTATCGCTTAGATGGTTGTTCAGATTTGCCTTGCTCTCGAGCATACTTTTCAAGCGATTTGAATTCATATCTTTTATTTATTGATGTTGGCGATCTATCAAAATAACGATGTGCATTTTTCCCTACTTCGATCATATAATTTGGCGGAATTCCTAGCATTTCTACAATTCTCGATAACTGGTTATATTCTGAACTTCCAGGAAATAATGGTAGTCCTAGGAATAATTCTGCTGCAATACATCCCAAAGACCACATATCTATAGCACTAGTGTAAGGTAACCCTACCAAGACTTCTGGTGATCTATAAAACCTTGATTGAATATACGTATACATTGTTTGTACTTCATGACATGCTGATCCAAAATCGATCACTTTAATAGTTGGTGATTCTAAACTATTTCAAATTGTAAATATATGTAATATGCATAATTCAGTACAACTCACTTTTTCAAAAGAATATTTTCAGGTTTCAAATCACAATGAATAATTCTAGCCTCATTTAATACAGTTAATGCATCCAAAATTTGTGCTGTAAATACTCGAACCAGATTTGTTGATAAACCACGAAAATGATTTTGTTTGATCAATTCGTATAAATTGACTGATAGTAATTCAAAAACGAGACATAGATGCTTTTTATGAATAAACGTATCTCTTAATCTTAAAAGGTGGTGTCTATCATGTTCATCGTATCTTTGATTTAGCTGCAAAAATTTACGGTTAGGATTAGGGTTAGGGTTAGGGTTAAAAATGCTTGTGAATTTAACTCACCATTTCTAGAATAGCTACTTCCATCATACTTTGTTTAAAGTAGGCTAGTTTGTTTTTAACTACTTTTACAGCTACAATTTCTTGCGTTTTGGTATTGCGACATTTGACTACTTGACCAAATGTACCTGAACCTAGTACATCTAAAATCAAATATCTATATAAAATATATAAATCTCTTGACCTTTCTCTCTCTCTCTCTCTCTCTCTCTCTCTCCTATGCATGGTATACTTTACTTGTGGCCTTCTGTACTTCCAAGAATATCATTTACATATAAAATGTAATCAAAATCATCATTATCGTAACCATCATTTCGACATGCTTTGCTAGGTTTTGTCAATACTCGACGAGGGTTATTTGTTGCATTATATTTAAACCCATCATTGCATGCTTGATATGTCGCTTTTAATTCAGTTGTAAGCATATAAAGTGGCTATAACAATTAAATTAATAAACGAATAAATTAAATATTCCATTTTAATTACCCCATATCGTTTTCCTTCTCTTGCTCTACGATGATGTGACATTGGTAAATCTGCTTGGCTCTTAATTTTACGAAAAGCACCCGATAATTCAGGTTGTATCATGTAACCTTCAGCTTCTTCTTCTTCAATAATTTGATTAAAACGAGGTGAATTATGTTGATGATAAATAGGAGAGGAATCTATTGTATTAGTAGTTGTTGTAGTAGCAGTGGTGGTAGTGGTTGCGGTGGTTATTGCTGAGGTATCAAAGGGAATAGATGAATTTTGAGAATGATGAAAATTTTGTTTATTTATCGTTGAATAATCATTTAAAGATTGAAGTCTTGTAAGACCATTTGTGTATGTTGTTTGTCTTGGCACATCATCATTTATTGTAATTCCAATATAATTTGTATCTTGAATTGATTCAATTATAGGTGATTGTTGTTGCTGTTGTTGTTGTTGTTGTTGTTGTTGTTGTTGCTTTTCCGTATGTAGTAATAAAGGTGAGGTAGTTTTCTTTGTATTATCTTGATATTTATTAAAGGGTTCCATTAGTAAATTGTATCTGTTTTTATATAGAAAAACAAGGAGTAGACAACAACAAAAAATAAAAAATGAATAAGATTCACTAATAAAAAAGAAGAAAGAAAAGAAACTTACATTTTAGTTGTATATTTATGAATACACACGACAGTAGAATTCGCTTGCATTTTGAGGGGGAGACCTAAACCAAGCAGTCATGCACACACAACTGGTACTTACTCATCATGAATGCATATAGTAATAAATTAAGGATTAAAAAATCAATAAAAGACTATTTCATAAGATAAAAGTTATATAAAGTTGTTTTCTTTGATTGATTTCAAATAAATCGACAAGAAAAAAAATCTATATCACATCTTCAACCATCATCTAAATGTAATCAGTCCATGAAGTGTTTACTATCAATGTCTAATCCTACAGGAAAATGCTTTAATGACAGCTAATTGGTTTGAATTAACATATACTTTGCTTTGATTTGGCTAGAACCTACATATCACATCCTTAAATTATTAAAAACTTCTTTTCTACCATTATACTTGATCAGTCCTGACCCTAACCCTGACCCTGACCCTAACCCTATCATAACTTTTTGTAATTTTACTAATGCTTTCGTTTTTCATCACATTGCTTTCTCTTCTTTTCTTTTCCATACCTGATATTCTTAACAATGTATCACAATCAGCTTTTCAATGCTTTCTTGACTTAAATCTATCATATTCATCGGGTGATTATTGGCGATTCTTACCGATGTTGCTTTGTTTCACATCTTGAATATCAGTTTATCATAGATCAATTACCGAAAACGTATTAAATAGCAAAACAAAGGAAATCTAATGTTAAAAATAAATCAAATTTTTAAGGGGCAAATATTGATGCGTCTACATTTTTCAGATTATACCAAGTATTGAAATTAATTTCATTGGATCCTTATACCATCGAATATTGTATTGAAGGATGAAAAATACATCAAATACCAAATCAATTGCCGTGGCAATTGTTTTAAGATATTTAAGCAACCAAATTTTGTATCTAGAAACCTAATTGTAATGATTTGGCCTATTATATAAATGCTTAATGGTTAAAGTATTTTAGAGTTTGAAATGCTATTTTATTTTTTTAACAGAATAAATTAATCCCTGGAAACTTTTCGAAATGCATTGTCTTTCTGTACATTTTTACTAGGAAACAACCTTGTAATACTTTAAAAAAAAATTTTTTTTAAAATGTATAATGCGGATTATGGATGATTCTCATTATTTGGCATTTCAAGCAAAACCTCATCTTAGAAATTGCAAGATTGCATAAACAATCTATGGGATCACATCTCATCTGTTTAACAGTAAATCACGGGATTTGCGGAACTTCAAGGAAAGGACATCTATCGCCTGCTTCATTTAATACCAAACCAGTGAATTTTAATAGAGTTACAAATTTTTTCTTGTTCTTCTTTACATTTTTGTTATATTGCTAAAAAAAACCCACTTTTGAAAAGATCTCGATTTCTCTTGAATGCACTGTTATTTTTTTAATGTCTAAACTAGTAACTGACGCTATTGAAAGAACAGACGACTATGTCTGTTTTATTGAAGAATTGAAAGCTTTTCATAACCGTAAAGGGTAATTTCCTCAGCTCACATTTATACAAAAATCAAAGCAGTATTAAAATTTTTTTGCAATAGTACTACTCTACTTTCTGAACCAGTTTTAGGAGGAAAAAAAGTTGATCTTTATAAGCTATATCAAGAGGTTGTCACTGCTGGCGGTTTCGACCAAGTAAATGATTCATACGATGTGAAAGAATTCTTGAGATTTAACTATGATCCCATTTTAGGTAACAAAAAAACGTAGCTGGAAACAAATTGGAGCAGTTTTTGAATTTCCAGCAACATGTACAAACTCTGCTTATATTCTAAAAGGTCTTTACATTCGAAATTTGGTATGGAATTATAAATTCAATTATAATGATTTAATATATTAATTTGCCATGTTTAGCTGGGCTGGGAGGAGGAGCAGATTTGGTGTAAAGAATGGGTCCCACCAGAAGAATTAAAAGGGCCTGAGGCTCATAAAGCGTCAACGCTTGCTGGAAAAACTTACAGAAAATGCAAGCATAGAAATCATCAGCATTATGATCATGGTATTTTCTTTTTCCTTAATATTATTTTATTTTAAAGTTTATCAGTCGTGTAACAAATATCCCCCCTCCCCTTTCATAGTGGCCGCTCATGAGACTTTAATATTACCGAATAATACTTCTTCTACTCAACCTTTTAATATGATTACTACTGATGAAGTTCATCAATGTGAAATTTCTGAACGACATCATCGTACTCAACCATTTGAACATGTTCATTCTACAGAATCTGAAATGGACACAGATTGTGCAACAGGTTAAAACGGGATTCAAATACTGTATCTGGCTAAATTATCTAATTGACTATTATACTGTAGGTAATGAATTTGACGAAAATGCAAAAAGAAGAATGATACCTGCGCTTCAATCAAATAATCAATCTGATATTGAATGGGCTTTAAACAATATTGTCACCATTTCATACGAATGCCCTCAAAAACTATTATTAATAGAAAATCCGGCTTTATTGGAAGCACTGCTACAAAAAGCTGAAGCATGCTTGCAAGACACTTTATTCTCAAAACCAGATAATGACATTTCTCATAAAACTATTCTTAAAATCCTTCACATCATTCGAAATTTCTCGTTTATAGAATCCAATACAAGAGTTTTTGCTGCTCATGCTGGATTTAAACAAATGTTGATCAAATGTTTAGTCATGACCAACTCGTCTCACTATAGCCATTGTATCGACATTTTAGAAAATATGACTCCATTTGTGGAATTAGGCCCTTTTGATTCAATCATTGGCTGTCTAAACAGTTTACTGATGAATGCAACAGAAAGGTCTGTCATTTTAGGCTCAATTCGTATACTTACCATGCTGGCTTCAAATTCTGCATCTAATTTACATTATCTTTTACCTACATCAAATCAAGTAGCAAATCGTATCACTCAATTTTTGATTGCAAATGACGAAGAATTGATTGGCGTCAGTCTCGAATACTTGTTTCAGTATAGTCGACAATCTATTTCTTTCGGTCAACATTTATTAGCATTGCATGAAGGTGCTGATATTGGTATTATGGTGTCCCTTTTAATGACACCTTGTAAATTTTTCCGTCCTTTATTAGTAAATCATCAAGACTCCCCCCAACGTTCAAATTCTGGCGATTCGCTCTTTTTTGCACATCAACATGGTAGTGTTCCTTGTGTGCCTAATCTTACTTCATATCAACAATTGGATGAGCCATATCGTTGTTTAGGCTGGCTTAAGGATAAGTTTGAATTGTCAAATGCAAGCATTGAATTATCATTAGATGATATGTATTTATTATATGAAATGCGCTTTGGACACGAAAAAGCATTACGCATGAAGGAATTTTATACCGTTTTAAAAATTGCTTTCCCAATTGCTACAGGTTCAGTCGATGTCTCCCCTGGTAGACAAGGTGCTATCTTAGAAGGTACAACAATACGTGGATTACAAGTCAAAATGTGCATTCTTCAAGATGGTAAGCTTTTTTTTTTGCTTGTCAGTTTTACTTGTGATTAATTCAGATATTTATTTAACGATTAGGCAATGAGTTAATGTGCCAATGGACAAACTGTTCTCAAAGTTTTGACGATGAACAACTTTTACAAAGCCACGTGCTACACGAACATATACCTTCAACATCATCATCCAGTAATTGCATGTGGACAGATTGCGATGATGCATTCAGAGATCCGAACGAATTATCTTTACATGTCAAAGATTCCCATATACCTGGGTTTACAGATAATTCAGATATTCAAGGAGTTGCATTAGTTGCTGCTCAACTTTTGAAAGTTCTTTCTCGTAACCCCAACAGCCATGTTTGTTTTATGCCATATGAACAGGAATTGGTTATGATGACTAGAAGACGGCCGCAATTGACGCCTTTTATTGAAACTATGTTCTCTAATTTTCGTATAGCCTGTTCTTCTTCCTCCTCATCAGCTTCATCATCATCAACATCACTCAATAATCAATAATAAAATATACTGCACATCAATATAATCAATTTATTAATCAATAAAGCATTTTGTAATATCACATATCTTAATTTACGTTTGTTATAAATTTAAAGTTTTCTGTAATAATCAATATTCATTCAAGCAAATAGTAATAATGTATTTGTATTGTGGATTTTAATGGGTATATACCGTATTTACCTTTGACAAAACTATTTTGTGTGCGTACAGTATGAGTCTAATCGTGCAAGTCTCAAATTATGCTGCAGTGCATATCTATTAAACTATTTTTTTGTTTGCAAATTTAACACCTAGCTACATATTATATAAGTTTAATGAATTCATTTTCTATTACACTAAAAGCATACTGCACAAAACACATCCTCTGATTTATAATATTGTCACTTTCAAATAACAATACCACATGTAGAGTACGTATATACATTGTGTAGGCCAATAAATCAGGTTTTCGGCGCTATTTTTAATTTCGAACTATCTGATGAACCACAAACCCCATTTGGAAAAAGTAGTTTCTGATTTCCTAAGACTTAGCCAGGATCCAGTTATGGAACAATGGAACTTCCTAGATCTGTCAAAGATGTTCTAATTTGGAATGTTGTAATTCTGGTAGATCATACGCTTTGATAATGATTATCTCGACACACAGTAGGCTGTAAAAGTTGCCTTTGAAAGTTACTGTGTCTAAAATATTTGCCTACTTTCATGGAAAGTTGGAAGATGTTTGAATAGAAATTCGGCAAGACAGAGTATTTGCTGATAGTAATTTACGGTTGCTGTTGTATTCCACCAAGTATCATACTTTATCACCTTCTATAGCAATCAATCGATCTCACAATCCATTGATTACTATTTAGGACATGAAAGAACAAGTCTGGAATCGGATATGAGAAACGCCTAGTTTATTGTTTCTCGATCAATTAACCGAAAGGCTCGGACCACTCAGTAGCTTTCAAGATATATTAAACCACAATCCAGGCACAATAAGCACAGCATTGAAACAAGACAATTTACTAGCCCTGCAAGCATAGCTTAATTATGATTAATCAACATCAATCTATAATTTACTCTCAAACAGATCTTATTATATCTCAATGCCGTCTTTAATTGTATTTCAGGGACTCAATACTAAATCAATTATAAAACACCATACTTCTACAGTCATAGTCACAAATGTTTCGCCCATTTAAAGAAACCACGATTTTTTTTCTTCTACACTTCCACTTCAAACCATTTTGCATAGTCATAACATGAGTAAAACAGTTCAAATTGCTATCAAAAAATTGCAAGATCCTAAAGGATCAAAAAGTGAAATAAAAAAAATGAAATTAAGTGCTATATTTTATTTAACGCAACTTGGATTCAGCCAATATGATATTTCAAACATGATTGACATGAAGCGCACAACTGTCGAAGGTGCCATCAATAGAGTAGCTACTACTGGTACAACCTTGGCAGGAAAGAGTATGGGTAGACCATCTTCTTTTAATGATTATACCAAACGACATTTAGAACGAATCATAAGAAGTGATCCATTTCAAACAATTGAGACTCTTCATGGACAACTCCGTTCTATGAGCAAGGATGTCTCTCGCACAACTGTGAAGAACTGGATAAAAAAATCAGGCTTTAAATACCGTTCTGCAGCGAGCAAGCCTAAGCTCTCTGATGATCAAAAAAAAACAGACTAGAATGGGCCATAGAGTATGTTGGCTGGACTAATAAACAATGGGAGCAGGTAGTCTGGTCCGATGAGTCAAGATTTCGCGTGTTTGGCCAAGATTCATATGTTGATTGTTTGTCTCAAAAATTTCTGCCTTGGTACTATAAACTACCACATTTGGAAGATGGGGAGTACATCTTTCAGGAAGACAATGCGCCTTGCCATACAGGTGGTTATGCGAGTTGGTGGAAGAATAGCCATTCGTTGAATGTTTTGAAGGACTGGCCAGCTCAGAGTCCAGATCTAAATCCAATTGAGCATATTTGGAGTGAGCTAGCTCGTCAGTTGCGTAGCCGTCGGCCAGACATTAAGAATACTGAAGATTTAAGACAAACTCTTAATGAGATTTGGGAAGAGCTGGCAACCGAGTTTGCAAAGACTTTAGTTTCAAGTATGAGCAAAAGGTGCCAGGGAGTTATAGACGCTAAAGGCGATGCAACAAAATATTAAATTTATTTTATTTTATTTACTTTCTAAAAATAAACATGTGGAGGCTTCACATACAAAAATACTATGACATTAGTTCAAGCTGATAGTAAGCAATTGAACTTGGGAAGTAGATGTTCATTATACTTTTTTTTTTTAAAAATTTTTGGACGAAGCATTTGTGACCATGACTCTATATCTAAATAAACTTTATCGTATTTATTATACAGTTGAAGAATTAATTAATTACACATCCTTTATAATTATACTCTTTTTATAAATATATTCTTGCAAACGGATCATATACGACACTTGCAATACGGGACACTGGAAAAAAACGCGAAAATGGCAATTTTAAAATTTGCAGTTATTTATTTCTTTACATATAATTGTTATAAAATTATACCTTTCCAATAACTTCTTCACGTAAAACAGTTTCTACAGCGATTGCTATTTGCTATAGTAGTTTTTTCAGAAAGGTTGTAGTTTATGTCTCATTTTACACCTTTTTTCCCGTGGTGGGACCTAAATTATTAAACTCCGTTTTTTGCGGACTGCATCTTAAAATACTCAGAAAATCGCCACAAAATGTACTTTTCAGTTGATAACTCCTGCAATTTTAAAGCAATTTCAAAGAGTAATATTTTAAAGCAGATATATGAAGGAGAGAAATAAATCTAGCAAAAATCTCAGTTAATCTCATGCATTGTTTATAAAGATATTTTCATTAAAAGCGTACAAAAACTCAACTTTAATAGACTAAACCTCGAGATAGCAACTCTTCAAGTACATACTTTATAAGCCAAAAATAATCCTTTCATTTAGTTTTATCATATTGTATTATAAAATTGATTTCGAAAAATCATGAATTTTTCCTTGTATACCCTCGTCTAAAGTTTGCCTTTTTCGAAGAAAGCTAATAGCTCTATGAAAAATAATGTTAGAAAGACAAATAATGCCTCAAATAATAGGTATTGTTTTGATTTATTTTTTTGTAACATTAACTGTAAAACTCTATTATAAAAGTATTTTTAGAATCACTAAAAACTGTTTTTATATTTTGCTTTTTTTACAAAATTTTTAGTGATAAAAATTTTCAATAAAAATAGTTTTAAATACAAATTTAAATTTCGTGCTGAGGTTACTTAATACATGTAGCCAAGTTACTATATACGTTCGATGTCAATTTTGCATTTTAGAATTTTGAAATTGCTTTTATCAATTTTTTTATCTTCAGAAAGTTTTAATTTTAAATTACCGCCACACCTGAGATGTATGGAAATCCAGAGAAAATTCGCCGGAATTCTTATTTTTTGCAATACAATTGTATTTAGGGGATGTTAAAAATAGAAAATATAGTAGTTACAAAAAATGGAACAACTCATTGTAAATTGAAACAGGGTAGTAAAATAGTTTTTCAATTCATATATTTTAATTAAATTTACAAAAGCTTCTTGTAAATTTATGAGGAATAATAAGGAATTATATTTATAAATTCAAGGAGAAAAAATTCTTTAAACATCTCTATATTTCTATTTTATATTATTTTTAAGCATGCAATATGTTGCATGACAACGGTGAATTCAATTCAATTAACGTGATAATTTTTTTTGACGTAGTGGTGTGGTATACAGTAATTACAAATCTCCTATGCATTCTTTATTCTCAAATAAGGTTTTCTTTCTTATGATAAATAGCAATAGCTAATTACAATTACAATGCTGGTGATGTCTTAATGTATACTTTGTTGACTTTTTTGTCTAGTGAATTATTACACATTGTAAATTTCAGCTGTATGTAATGTTGAAGTTTATTTTTAATTTACAAATGTACCAAACTTGATCAAATTTTTAAACACTTTTTTTGCATATTTTTTCTCATGTGTTTTTTCGGTTACTCATGTCTCAGATCCTTGAATTACTATTTTTTGCATTATACTGCATATTCTCTAAGCTCTAAGGAGAAATTTAGACTGACAATACAAGCATTAAGCATGCCTGTACTGTTTATTCTCCCAATCAGTAGTCACATCTGGTCATTTTAGTAATGTATACTGTACATGATGATACTTTTAACAACTTTTCTGTATTTAGTTCTAAGTTCGATTTGCAGGTATATTTACCAAGAAATAACAACAGCGTATAGTAAAATATTTCAGTATCAAATTTAAGTAAAATACAAGTAAATGCTCTTTTTAGAGAGCACTAATGTGCTTGTAGCCACATCAAATTGGAATCTTCAAAAATTCGGAAATTTTGAATACGTATATCTTTCAAAATACTGTCAACGGAAAAATGCTTCGGGTTTTTTCAAAAAAAGGCTTTTTTAGTCACCATTATCTAAGATTGATCTCAATCAGAGTGGTTCTTATACTAAATGAAAGAGAAAGCGTAGTACTTTTTATCTACAAACTGTTTGAAACGATTAGAGGGGTTTAAAAAATATAAAATTATAAAACATGAAAATTGAAATAGATTAAAAAATTAAGATTTTTATTGATACTTTGTAGCTCCTCCTATACTCTTTATAGCTGCTTCTATTCTTCTCGGCATACTATCTATATATTTTAGACAGTCCTCCTTTGTAAACTTATACTATTTATGACTGATTTTATCAGTTAGTTATTACTTTGTAGCCGGCCTATTTGGATAAGCATCAAGATGGCGTTTAAGGTCATCCCGGATGTGTTCTATAGGATTTAAGTCAGGGCTTTGGGGAGGCCAATCAAGGATTTTGCCTACAAAAAATCCGTTTTGACTAAACCAAGTTTCAGTGATATTTGACTTGTGCGAAGTAGCCTTACCTTACTGAAAACGAATACATTTACTTGTTTGTCATAGTACTCCAGAGCTTGCATCAATGACATTTTCAAGATTTCCACATACTCATTTGAATCAATCGTCCTATCAATAATTGCAGTACCATAACCAGGTCCGTCGCCTGATATGCAGCCCCAAAACATAACACCATCTCCACTACCTTGCACTTGGGGCTGAACTTAATGAGGTCGGTTGGTACCAGGCACATCTGACCAATAGAAGGATTTACTATCTGAGCCCCACATATATTCACTCTAGTTTTGTCAGAGAAGACCCACTTACGCCAATTGAATACTGTTAGCTGCCTATGCTTGTGGACCCACGCTAATCTGAGTTTTTTGTTGGCTGCACTGACAAAATTGGTCTTGTTTTTTCTTTTGGCTTTAAACCCCATTCCATTGAGCAGCTTCTCTGCACCACTGAGCAAAATAGAGATATTGGTGGAGCGCAAATATTCTTGTGCACCACGAAGACCATCCAAACTACCATTTCAAACCTTTCTAGCAATATATTATTGAGTAGCAGTACTAACTTTACTTGATCTTCCACTAGTGAATGCTTGGGCTCCCTCCAGAAACTCTCTTCTGTACTTGCTTATGTTAGCTATGCCTACTGTGGGATACATTTTTGTGATGCTACAAAGTAAGGTGTTACGAAGCAACAAAGACTTGATAGAATCTTGCACGTCATATGGGAGAGTACGGGTCATATTAAAAAAGTAGAGAGTAAAGTAATGATGTAATGATAGTAAAGAAAAATTAAAAAATATGACACACCTGCTTTTTATATACTTTTTGTATATATTTCAAACATTTTGACATGTTGATCAAAAATTTAGGAACTTTTTAAAACTCTCCGATATGTTTACGAAAAGTTATTGAATGCTAAATTTAAAATTAAGATTTTTCCTGAAATGCTTATATCTTATCTACTACCTTTACTATCCCACCATGGAACCAAAACTTGCCCAATAAAGTTGATTTTTATATCGTTAAAAAGAAACAAAATTTTCCTTCATTACACCATGGGAAAAAACGCGAAAAAACGCGAAAATAGAAAATTTAAAACTTGCAGTTATTAATTTCTTTCCATATAATTGTTATAAAATTATACCTTTCCAATAACATCACGTAAAACAGTTTCTGCAGCGATTGTTATAGTATTTTTTCAGAAAAGTTGTAGTTTATATCTCATTTTCACCTTTTTTCCCGTGGTTTGATATTATTTTGTCCAATAAATGAGGCGCTCTGAGATATAGTTGCATTGAAAGAACCAGTATTTTGCAAAATACCCGAAGCATTTTTCCATTGACGGTACTTGACGTTCATAATAATGCCTCACACTAAAAAAGCTTGTAATTAGCCAAGCAAAAGAAACTTATTATATTTGAAAGTACTGTTTTTTAATTTTTTATAAATTGACTCTTCAGGAAATAACTGAGATCTTCTCATATGGGCCCTTCGATAATTTAATGAGCTTATTGAAGGCCTCAGTTGAGCACATCCATGCACTCTGGGAGCATCCAGAAGGCCATAGTGAGAAACTGTATATATATTTCTTAATCAATAAAATTATCGACAATTCCTATTAATTATATACTGTATTATAATATACATACATACAAGTCCAGACGTCTTTAGGTCGTTGTATTTGGTTGCGTGAGCTAACCGTATTTATGCAGGCTTATTTTTGTGTCCACAAAGTACAGTTTTGTAAAAGCTAGCGACAATGCCTGCATGAAATCAATAATCTAACCAGTACAACTACAAACAGTCAGAATCCTTATACAAGCCTACGTCGGTACACTCACCGTTAGTTCTAAGATTAAGACCAACAGTATACTATATACGATGCAAGTATTTACCAGTGTAGTATTCTGTCACGTCCAAAATCTATCCTCTTTGCCATAAGGCAGCTAAACAAAAGACGCAAAAATTACCAATTTGTAAATTGGTGAAATCAATAAAATAGTAATTATTGATACCCCTTATGCAAAGCCTGCATCTTTACATGTATCGTATGTCAATAAAGTATTAAAAATACCATAAATCATATATTTACCAACTTATTATTCTACCGAAAAACTGAGATTTTTGTAAAGTTGTAGTTAAAAAAGGCATTACTATTATGACCTGCATCCATGGAAATGATTCTAATAAATGAAGCAGCAATAACCATTGACAATAACTGTTATAAAAAAACTTATATCAGCACGTGCAAAGTATGCTGCAAAGTTAAGGTATGTGAAGTAAATGTTTACAAGCTTGTTGTTCTGTCGAAAACCAAAATTTTTATAAGAGGTAGCTTTAAAAAAGGCGTGAAAATGACCTGCTTAAAAATTGTTTTTGTGGATAAACCCTTAATCAGTGACAACCCTGATACAAAAATTGAATCGGCGGATGACCAGATGTACAATGTACAGTAGTATGTTGAAAAATCAAGATATGCAAAGCAGATGTTTACAAGTTTGTTGTTTTGTGCAAATTAAGGTTTTTGTCCAAAGAAGACCAAAAAAATGAGGTAAAATGGTCTGCTTAATAATTGTTTTAGCCGAAATATTCGTGATTATTATTGAAAACCCTTATAGGAAATTTGAATCCGTACGATTACCATATGTTAACAGATTAATGTATATGAATTATACATTTACCAGCTTATTATTCTGTCCAAAAACCAAGCATCACGGGAAAAAAGGTGTATGTCGGTTTTCGCCCTTTTATTTAATTGCAATTCCTCTTCTAACTGACATTCAATAGAAATTGTAGTATAAATATCTTCAGGAACCGAGACCTAATGGCTCTTGGTTCCCTTTTCATTTTATAATAAAGACCCTACGTTCTCCTTGATTGAATCACTTACTAGTCTCTTTATTCCTTTTCTATAAAAATAAGATCTATTTTCTAAATAACTCTCAGTGTAAAATAAAATACTGTGTCAACTATAACTTTTCTGAAAAAACCACTAAGACAATCGCTGCAAAAACTGTTTTACGTAAACATTTTATTTGAAAGGTATAACTTTATAACAATCTTACGTAAAGAAACAAATAACTGCAAATTTTAAAATTGCTATTTTCGCGTTTTTTCCCATAATGAAGGTTTTGTAAAAACTAAGTGGAATAAAAAATTTAGAGAATCGTCTGCTTTAACATCCTTTTTGTGGATCGAACCAAAACCATCGGCAAATTTTATACAAAACTTTATTTAGTGCATGTACAATATGTTGCAACATTAATATATGTGAAGCAAATGTTGACAGGTTTGTCCTTCTGTCCAAAATCAAGGTATTTGTAAAAAAGTAGCTGAAAAAAGGGCGTAAATATGACCTGCTGGGAAATTGTTCTCATTAATAAAACCACAATTATTGAAAATCCTTATACAAAATTTTTATTACTATATGTAAATTATAATACCTCATCTGAATATATAAATCCAATGTCTACCAGAGTATTTGGTTCTCAAAATTATGATGTTTGTGTAAAAACAGGGTGAAGACCGACTTAAAAATAATCTACCTGCTACCTGGCAATCGTGTTATAGTCAATAAACTCCAATTATTGACAACTCTTGCATATGGTTTTTATCACTAAATTTGTCTCATTATAATAAACAAGAATATGCAAATCTGATACGTACCAGTTTATTTTTCCTATCGAAATTATATTTTTTGTCGAAGAACAAGGCCAAAAAAGATGTTCGAAATTATCTACTACTTGATAATCATTTTAATTGATAAAACCACAACTATGGGCAATCTCTCATACAAACTTTAAATTAGTGGATTTACCTCATTATGACAGACCAGAACATATGGATCCAACATTTATCAGCTTATCTTTCCTCCCAAAATCTTGACTTTTGCCAAAAGAAAAAAGCGATGAAACCGTAAGAAACCCCTACTTCATACTGTAGTTGTTTTAGTAAATAATATTATAACTTTCAGAAACCCTTATAAAAAACACGCGTTGCCAAATGTATTGTATGCGACTAAATCGAGATTTGTAAATCAGATAAACGTTAGCTTTTTTAACGAACCATAATTTATAAATATATTCGAAAAACCATGGAAACGGAAACCGAGCTGGGGGTCATTAATAGAAATACTACTATGTTTATAAAAAATTCAATTGATAAAATATCTATCAGTAGCTTTTGGTAATAAATTTAATTAGTAGTAGATACATATAGTGTGGAAAAGCTTACAAACACTAATTAGATTTCTACCAACTTGATTTTCAATCTTACCTTTGGCATTTCAGCCATAACTACCATTGAAATCACGTTAATAAAATCTTTAATGTAACGCACCAAAATGAATTATTATATCATAATAAAAATGTAATTACCTCCTAGTACATTTGATACCAAAATGTTGCTCTTAATCTGTCCAATTCAGATATCGTGGTCAAAATTATATACAGGACGTATTGATTAGCTCTTCATTAGTTTTTAGGATGAAACTAAATTGCCTTTAAATTTCCACCAAAAAAAAATGACGTTGTAGAAATTAATGATATAAATCAATAAATTTATAATAAATTTTAGAGAAAATAAAAGCTCATCAAGAGAAGAGTTCGAATCTATTAACATTTATTTAATTACTTTGGCTTTGGTTGTATTATTATTGAGTTTTGTGTGCATCTCATGTTAGTTTTTCAAGTTTTTCAAATTTTTCCTAATAGTAAAAAAAATCATCAAACTATTATAAATTTTGTATTAAAAGATAGTTATTTAAACGTAGAATTTAGATATAAATACTAGAAATCAGTTCGCATGTTTTACAGCTCTATGAGTGATTTTACTAAATTCTTCAAAAACTTTAACATTAAAATTCTCCATAATTTTCTAGTCGTTTAATAAAAACAAAGTATCCGTTATAATTTTTATTAAAATGACAATTTAGTATAAAAATAGGACAGGTTGCTTTCCATTTCATATTGCTTTATTATTAGTTGCTTTATTGTATTCCACTTTCTACGTGTTTCATGTATTTTTGTATATTTTTGCTATTTTTGCTCTTTTTCTTCGTACACATATTTTAGGGCTTTCATCTCATTGGAAGCTAGAGTTGCCGTCATCCAAAAATGTTAAAAAAAGAAGAATTTGATTGGTTCTAAGAATTAGAACGTCATCTAATTTTCAAAAACTAAAAAATCCTTTTTTTTTCCTTTTTTTTTTCTTTCTGTTTTTTTTTATTGTTGTATTCCACCAAGTATCATACCTTATCGCCTTCTATAACCAATCAATAGATTATACAATCCATTGATTACTATTTAGAATATGAAAGAACAAGTCTAGAATCGGATATAAGAAACGCCTAGTTTATTATTTCTCAATCAATTAACCGAAAGGCTCGGACCACTCAAATCATGACACCATACTCTTTAACCTCAGCGGTTAATCATTCAAGTAGCTGTCAAGATATATCAAATCACAATCCAGGCACAACAAGCGCAGCATTGAAACAAGGCAATTCACAAGCTCTACAATCACGGCTTAATTATGGTTGATTAACATCAATCCATAAATTACTCTCAAACAGATCTAATAGTTCAATACCGCTCTTAATTGTATCTCAGGAACTCAACACTAAATCATTATAAAAGGCAATACTTTTATATCTAAATAAACCTTATCTTGTTTTTATTGTACAGTTGAAGAACTGATTAATTACACATTCTCTTTTATTGTACTCTTTTTTAAATATATTATCGCAAATCCGATCTTATATAACATTATAGCAATTAAGGTAAGCAAAATAATAATAATAAATACTAAATTAAAATCAATTAATTAATTGTTCTTTTTTCTTACATCGTTTCTTTTCTCTTCCATCTTTTAACTGATCAAGGTAAGCAAAAAAATAAAAATAATACTCATAAATTCTTTACTAATTGTTCTTCTTTCTATTTTGTATGTTTCATGTCAAGTGAAAGTGTTTATCACAGACACTTGACGTCACTGATTTGACCAGAGCACAAAAGATCAGATAGGCTGTACCTCCTACTCGATTATTTGCGACCCTTACCTAGCAGTTATTGAGGCTCATCATTGTCCACCAAAGGAGGGGGTAGGCCCATAATACTTTGGTTTTACGGAATTTGAAACACGGCGTCTCGTTCTTAGGGAAATCGTATTTTAAACTCCGCGTTTTTTGGAAAAACAGGGGGAAACCCTGTTTTTTTGTTTTTTTGTTTTGTATGTATGTGTAGCCGTTTTAGCCAATAATAATCGTTTATTTTTTCAACTCAATTTGCTCTGAAGACCCTTATTTAACTACTTAAAGTATAAAGATTATTCGCAAAATGAAATGTTTGGATATACTTTCGTGCTCAAAATTGTGAAATTACTGTATAGCGTAAATGCGTACTAGCTGTTGCAGATTGTTATACCTCTCAAACACCAGAGTTGAAGCATTTTTACTTTTTTGTAAACGCGTCGAAATGTTGCATCCACAGTTCTGCGTAGTTATCTTGGTTAAGATTATGGCAAAGTTTAGTAGGACATGTTCTGTATTTCTGTGTAATATGTTATAAAGCTCAGTTAATATCGTGTAACTTGGAATTATGGTATCATATAGGTTTGATTGGATATATAAATACAGTGAGGGAAAAAACTATACCAGTATTTTGCAAAATTATGGTTTTACTGATAGTACTGCTTGAGTTTTTATTTTACAAATCTATGCTACAAACCTTTGTAAAGGCGGCATAAAGGTCTTTCAAATAATATAGCTTACACTTTTGTAGAGTGTGTTGTATTCCATGTCACCTTCTACAAATCTACATCCTAACCTGATAGTCAAGATACTATGATTGTGGCTTGGGCAAATCCATAGTATAACCAATACTTCAGAAAGAAGTATCAACTACGGATATTCTACTTTTCCATGTGGCTCAGTAGCACAATTAACTCATGTCAAACTCAATATTAATAGGCGTCGCTATTAATATAATTAGATCTCCAGGCACGAACCTTCCATCAACAAATTAAACAAGAACAAGACAAATACTAAACTTGAAACATGTCAACTAGGAAAAACACTCAACATATTGTTTTCCTGATTTGTTAAATCAATATGGATAAATACTTATCATATTGATCTATTGGTTCTATAGTTATATTCTCAGTAGTAAATAATGAACTGATATAAAAGACCCATACTTTTATATCTTAATAAACTTCAGACTTCTTTTAGTTTTTATATACAGTTGGAAAAGCTGATACATTATTGTCTTTTTTAATTGTATTTTTATTTATAAACTTTAAGAATAATTCAGAGTGAGCATATGTAGAATACCATAGAAGGAAAGAGGGGAATGCAAATATTGAGAAAAGTGAAAGTAAAGGAGTGCAGGAGTGCATAAACATTCCATACCTTCATTCTTCGTAGGAATATCGGAAAATTTTTAATATTAGCATGCGAAATGCTGTGCTTCCGCAGTATCCGAAACATACAAAAAACTTATAACAACCCTACCATTTTCTCTCGTTGCCTCCTATTTTTTCACTACTTTACTTTTTTCAGAACTCCTTACACCATGGTTCGCCCACTCCCTGTTGAGCTTCAAAATTCAATAAAATTTTTATTGCTTCAAAATACACCCCCTTTTCTGTTATTAGAAAACGTTATCCATCTGTCTCATTATCTACTCTCAGTCGCTACAAGAAGAAGTTTTGTCCAGTGCAACTTTACCAATTGGCGGAATACCATCATTTGTCAGTGTATCAACTCAAAAATACGTTTCAAGAATGTTTCGAAATGGTAGACAAGATGGTTTCGAGGCTGTTCAAGAGTATTTAAGGTCAATTGACATTGATATGTCTTTTTCTGGGGTTACCAAATTACTTAAGAGAATGGGCTTCAAACCAAGGAGAAAAATTAAGACCAACGTTATCAGCAAAAAAAACAAGTCTCTTCGGCTGGCATGGGCCAAAAAACACCAGCATCTTACGATAGACCAGTGGAGGCAGTAGGTGTTTTTTGACAAAACCTGAGTCAATTTGCGGGGCTCAGATGGCAATTCTTATTATTAGTCAGATGTCGGTGATATCTTACAGCCTTATTAGACGGAACCTCACGTGGAGGGAGATGATGGAAGCGTTCTTTTCTGGAATTGTAAGACAGCAAATGACTCCGGCTATGGTACTACAGCTATGGACGGCTCGATAAATTCAACTTTTTATGTTGATATCTTGCAGCCTTCTCTCTTGGACACCTTGGAGTACTACGACATGAATCGTAATGTCATCCGTTTCCAGCAAGATAATGCCACGCCGCACACTTCTAGAATTACACAAGGCTGGTTTAGTTCCAACGGTTTTATATTTGAAGCAATTAGGGATTGGCCAGCTCAGAGTCTAGATTTGAACCCAATTGAACACATCTGGTAACAGTTAAAGCTTAGGCTCAACATATAATACCCAACCAGGCCCACTACTAAAGAAGAACTGGAGACCTGCATTACCAGTGAATGGTACAAATTTACAAAGAATGACTTTCTAAAGTATAAAGACAGCATGCCAGCTCATATTAAGGCGGTGATCAGATATGGTGGAGGACCTACTCGTTTTTAAGCTGTTTTCTATATTTAATAAAATCTTATATTTCGTCTTTAAACCTCTGTATCTAGTAGTTATACCTACTACTTAATGGAATTCAGTACATTGTTTGAAAGCTCTTTACTTACTGTACTAACTGATATAAGCTACTAATCTATATTCCTAGCACAAGCAGCATAGCAGGTGAAAACGCACAATTTTGCAAAAAATTGGTATAGTTTTTCCCCTCACAGTATGTACTTATTTAAATTAATCTTAATTAAAGAAGTTTGGATATAAAAAAGATGCTTTTCATCTTATTATAATAAAGTTCTTTAGTTTTTTGTGTGTGATTTAATTTAACCAGTTCCTTTATTAAATTATACATTTTTTCTTGCAATAATATTTATCTTAAATCTTGTGTCAATTCACAAAGCTAAATATAGTCCAGAAATGATAAGAAATCTTGACTGTTATCATGTGGCGTGATTTCTTTCGTTTAGTTTAACAAACTTAACCTTAGTATTTAACAGTAAAAATCCAGGAAATAAATGTAATTAAAACAAATTTGCTATTATAAAAAAAAAGATAAATATTCTTGTATTCCACCAAGTATCATACCTTATCGCCTTCTATAACCAATCAATAGATTATACAATTCATTGATTACTATTTAGAATATGAAAGAACAAGTCTAGAATCGGATATAAGAAACGCCTAGTTTATTATTTCTCAATCAATTAACCGAAAGGCTCGGACCACTCAAATCATGACACCATACTCTTTAACCTCAGCGGTTAATCATTCAAGTAGCTGTCAAGATATATCAAATCACAATCCAGGCACAACAAGCGCAGCATTGAAACAAGGCAATTCACAAGCTCTACAATCACGGCTTAATTATGGTTGATTAACATCAATCCATAAATTACTCTCAAACAGATCTAATAGTTCAATACCGCTCTTAATTGTATCTCAGGAACTCAACACTAAATCATTATAAAAGGCAATACTTTTATATCTAAATAAACCTTATCTTGTTTTTATTGTACAGTTGAAGAACTGATTAATTACACATTCTCTTTTATTGTACTCTTTTTTAAATATATTATAGCAAATCCGATCTTATATAACAAATATAATAAAATAGTTTTTTGTACTGTATGACGATGATAAATGTTGCTTTGCTCGTGACACGTTCTAAACTGACTGATAACGTCTATTGCATAGCAACAACAACAACTGATGGGTGTAAGCACAAGTAAGTGAATAAGAATTATACTTTGGCTTGTCTACAATAGTTTGAAATTTGATTTTACCGTTGCTCAAACTACCTAAATTCAAAAAAGATATATTTGCATATAAACTCGATATAATGTTTCGAAGCTCTTAAAATATTTAATTAAAGACCAATTTATATTTCTCCTCTTTTATACAGTATAAGTATCTTGCTTAAATATAAGCTTGATTTTTTTTTGTGTTTTTTAGACAAAAAAATACATATACAGTGCAAATTGAAGTCTATTAGAATAAAAATATATTATATATATCTCTTTAATACTGTAAAAGTTGTGTAATTAATTATTGTATATCTGCACATATACATATTAATATTACACGGAATACACACGAGTATTTCAGCCACCAGTCAAAAAAAAATCAACCAGCTACCGCATGCATTTAACGCTCGATAAACTAATCCAAGAAAACTTGGATTTCAAAATTTTGCTACTCTTCAGAATCTAGTAGATATCCCATTTAGTTAACAATTGATTTTATAATGAAGGACATTCAAGGTATCTCAAATTATATCTACTGAATATATATCTTGATTGCATTATGTTACTGGTTCTTGGATGCATTTTATATCTAACAAAAGTCTCAAAAATACGTAAAATGTTGGAGCTTTTCCCTCAAAAACCGAGTCTAAATTTTTCTTTCGAACAAAACAAAAAAATTCTTTTTGTACTGCAGCAGCTGCTAGTTAAAATGCTGGCGATGTCTTAACGACAACTTTTTAGTTTTTTCTATTTAGCGAACTATCGTATAGAGAACCAACTAATACGAATTAACTTTAAAGAATTTATCAGTCTAAAAACTTATCAATAATACAACTTCATGCCAGAACAAAACCTTGTTGCGCGAGAATTTTTCTCTAGAGAAAGAACCATAAAGAGTCGCGTTGCAAGTTAATAACTTACAACTTATTAGAGGATGATTTCTTGGGGGAAATCATTTACGGACAAAGGAGATGATTATCATCATCATCATAATTCTTACCAGAATTGAAGGATTAATTATTATACACTATGGGAAAAAAACGCGAAAATAGCAATTTTAAAATTTGCAGTTATTTATTTTTTACATATAATTGCTATTAAGTGACACCTTTCCAATAACATCTTCACGTAAAACAGTTTTTGCAGCGATTGTTATAATAGTTTTTTCAGGAAAGTTGTAGTTTATATCTCATTTTACACCTTTTTTCCCATAGTGTTTTATAAATTCAATTAAACTGTTTGAATTGAAAAACTATATTACTACCTTGTTTCAATTTACAAGGAGTTGTTCCACCGTAACTACTGTAATTTCTAATTTAAACATCCCAACGTACCATTGCATTGCAAACAATAACAATTTTGACGAATTTTATCTAAATTTTTATATATTACAAGTGTAGCGGTAATTTAAAATAAAACTTTCTGACGATGAAAAAATTGATAAAAACAATTCTGAATTTTTAAAATCCAAAATTAACATCGAAAATGTATAGTGACATGGCTTGCCCTACTAAATAAACTCAAAGTGAAATTTAACTTTGCATCTAATGACATACTTGTTAAAAACTTTTGTCTCCAAAAATTTTTCAAAAAAAGCAAAAACATAAAAATTAGTTTTTAGTGATTATAAAAATACTTTCATTATAAAATTTTAAAGTTAGTGTTGCAAACAAATAAATCAAAAAAATACCTATTATTTGAGACATTATTTGTAACTCTAGCGCTATTTTCCATAAAGTTATTAGCTTTCTTTGAAAAAGTCAAATTTTAGACGAGGGTATACAAGGGGAAACTTATGATTTTTTGAGATGGATTTTATGGTAAAATATAATTAAATTAAATGAAAAAATCATTTTTGGCTTATAAAGTTTATGTTTAAATGGTTGCTATCTCAAGTTACAGCTCATTGAAGTTGCATTTTTGTACACTTTTAATAGAAATAGTTTTATAAATAATGTATGAGCTCAATTGGGATTTTTACTAGATTTATTATTCTCCTTAATACATTTGATTTTAAATATTACTCTTTGATATTACTTTAAAATTGAAAGAGTTATCAACTAAAAAGTGAATTTTGTAGCAATTTTTTCGATATTTTAAGATACAGTCCGCATTGAACGGAGCTTAATAATTTAGTCTCTGTAATTTGAGCCCAATATGTAGTAAATCTACTCTTTGAAGGGATTTTTAGTACAATCTTTAGGGTAATATTGTAAAAAATAGTTTAACATTTACACTCTAACCTCCACCACAGCGGTAAAAAGTTCATTTATTATGTGGCTTAATGCAAATTTTCTGCCCTTTTTCTGACTGTGACAATGTGCAAAAATTCACTTTTTTTAGCTGTACATTTTAATTTTTATGAACCAATCTTCATAATTTCTGCACATTTGATTCTGAACCTCTCTGAATATTTATGCAGTTAATGAAAGATTCGGATTAGATGTGAGACCTTGATATAGATATTGACATATCAGGTTTTCATGATGGTAATTACGCTGTCGGGTATGGGAGTATAGAGTAGTATATATTTATAAAAATTTTAATACTTTGTTTAGTCGTAACAGTAAGATTTTTGAAGAGGTTCTTGAACGACCAGATTACGTTGTTGAGAAATACGATAATGAAAAGGATTTCCAGAATGTATCATGCAATGGAAAAATTAAACTAGTTGGTAAATCTAATAGGTAACACTTGTTATATCAGAATATACAGTCGGGATTACTAATGTTTCATCCATTCCCAATTTTTTCTATTTTTTTTTTGTCATACTTTTCTTTCCAACACTTTTTTTATTAATTAATAAAACAATGTCCAAAACATTCGAAATTAACATCAAAAAATTGCAAGATCCAACAGGATCCAAGCAAGACGTAAAAAAAAATGAAACTTGGAGCTATATTCTATTTAAAACAGCTTGGATTTAATCAATATAACAGTTCTACTATGATTGAAATAAAGCGTCCTACAGTTCAAAGTATCATATCCAGAGTAAACCAAACTAGTACTACTCTAACAGGTAAAAGTATTGCGAGACCATCTGCCTTCGATGACTATACACAACGTTATTTGGAACGAACAATAAGGAGAGATCCCTTCCAGACGTTAGAGACCATTACGGGGCAACTCGGAATGATGGGGAAAAATGTAAGCCGGTCGATAACAAGAAAATGGGTTAGCAAGTTGGGCTTTAGATATTATACACCTACTGTTAAACCCAAAATAAATGAGGAGCACAAAAAAAATAGATTAGAATTGGCACATCTTCATAAGAATTGGTCCAGTGAGCAATGGAGACAAGTAATTTGGTCTGATAAGTCAAGTTTTCGCGTTTCAGGTAATGATGGAACGCCATTAGTTTTGAGAAAAGAAGGTGAAAGGTATAAAAGCTGCCATACATTACGTTCCGTAAAGTTTGGTGGAGGTAGTTTGATGGTTTGGTCTTGTTTTTGAGCTGGGAGTTTGGGACCTTTGGTTTTTATTGGTGGTAATATAAACCAAGAATCGTATATTGACGTATTATCTCAGTATTATATTCCATGGGTTCTAGACTTATATAAAAACGAAGACAAGGTGTTTACCTTTCAGGAAGATAATGTTACCTGCCATACAGGTGCATACAGTGACGCGTAAAACTGTTTCAATGTTTTGAAAATTTGAACAAAAGTAACCATAGCTTTTCAATTTTGGTCGGAGATACATGAAATTACTATTTTAAGTAATTTAACATATTTTAAGTATTTGGTAAAAGTCCGATTTAATTAATTGTAATTCCGCATATATTATGTAAGTTTAAAAAAGAGTACATCATTGAAACAGTTTTGCACGCACTATCCAAAAAGACTTAAATTTTATTTAAATGCAGTTAATAATCAATGCCGTAATCTTTTACTTTGATGCAAGCTTTGACACGATAAGGCATACTTGAAATAACCTTTTGGCATTCCTCAACTGTTATTTTTTCATACCAAATCTCACGCGTTTTGTCCCAAAGATTATTCATACCTTTTGGAGGCTTATCATACTCATTCCAGCGGATTTTCACTTGGTCTAAATCTGGAGATTGTGCTGGCCATGACATTACTTCATATTGTTTTGTTTTGAAGTGGTCTTTCATTAATTTTGAGGCATGTTTAGGATGATTGTCTTGCTAAAGAATGACTTGATCTCTACGCAACTTTAATTTTTGGGACATTTCGTCAATACATTGTTCCAAATCGTCGTCAGTAATACTTTTGTATAGTTTGGAGTTTAAATTGCCTTCAATTTTGCACAACCAGCCGATTCTGGAATAAGAAATCTCACGCCAAATCATGATACGGCCGCCTCCATGTTTTCTCGTTTTCTTTGTATGCTTTGGTTGTACCTCCTCGTTGTCTCTTTTCCAGCACCAAACTCAACCATTCAAGTTAAAACAATTCACCCTTAACTCGTCGGTAAAAATAACGCGCTTCCAATTATCTAAAGTCCAATCAATTCTGTCTTTACACCAGAGGAGACGCTCCTTGGCATTATCGTCACTGATGTCTGGCTTTTTTACCTCAGGTAAAGCGCCTAAACCATAATTCTTGAGAGTTCTACGTACAGTATCTGCGCTGACATTAATTTTTAGACTATGTGAGAGCTCTTCTTTGGCTTGTATCGCATTACCTAAGCCGTCTTTGGCGATTTTTTGTACACAACATCTTTTATTTTCAATAGTTAGTTTCTATGGGCGGCCTCCTTTAGCTTTTTTTCGGTCAGGACAAGCTATTTTTTCAATACCACATACGGTGGCTTTGCTAACTCTTACACGGCGAACAATTTTCGCTACGGTATGACCTGAATTTAGCAAAGAAAGGACGTCGTTGCGTTTATTGTCCAATATACTTTTCATTTTGGTATTTTGCTTGAAGTTACTAGTAAGAATTGTAGGATTAAAATTGAAAAACATCTCCTATATTTTCCACGTATTTATCTATTTTATAAGGTGTCCAGCTTCAATGTAGAAGTTGTGGGTTGCTAATTTATAATTTTAATGATGTGCGTGCAAAACTGTTTCAATGATGTACTCTTTTTTAAACTTACATAATATATGCGGAATTACAATTAATTAAATCGGACTTTTACCAAATACTTAAAATATGTTAAATTACTTAAAATAGTAATTTCATGTATCTCCGACCAAAATTGAAAAGCTATGGTTACTTTTGTTCAAATTTTCAAAACATTGAAACAGTTTTGCGGGTCACTGTATGCAAAGTGGTGGAAGAGATCGCATTCAATGAATGTTTTATGGAAAAATGGCCAGCCCAAATTCCTGATCTCAACCCCCCCATTGAGCATGTTTGGAACGAGCTCGCTCATAAGTTACGTCGAAGAAAGAATCTTATTCATAATACTGAAGACCTTCGGCGGGAACTTCTCCTCGCTTGGAAGAACATTGATATTGAGTTTACTGTCAATTTAATAGAAAGTATGCCCAGAAGATGTCAGGCAGTTATAGATAGCAAGGGAGACGTAACAAAATATTTAGTTTTGTTACTTATTTTTATTTTCAAATAATAAACATATATATTTTACTTTTGACGAAATATAAAGGTATCAGAGCCTTCTAATAACGAGCAAACTAAATTAGAAAATGAGTGTTCATTATGTATTTTTTTTTTATTTTATTCGGATGAAACATTAGTAATCCCGACTGTACATATGGCTCTACTGTAGTTGTATTCTCAGGATTTTGTTATTGTCTCACTATTAGTAACTATTTGTATCACCTGATGATCTCCTTTATATATAATCTCACTCTCTACATTGAATAAAACCCACCTTTCACTCTTGTCTAATTCTTATTAGTTACGATATAACAACACTAATTGAATTTATTTTGAATCACTATTTTTTTAAAGCAACAAATTGTGAAGAAAAATTTAAACAAAATTTTGTCATTTCTGTGTGATGCAGGCAGTTTTATTAAATTTTATTGTATGTCATTGTTAAATGATGTATTTAACTTTGTCGAAAGTGCTAAAAATTATCTTCCAAAAGAGCAATATAATACAAGCATACTGATTCCAAGTTTAAACTTTTTAGGAATGGTCTGCAAAATTCAATTTTGAACTATTATTTGGCTTTATAACAAATTTTAAAAATATCTAAAGCACTGGACACATAATGGGTAAAAAAAGTGCGCGTTTGTATTTTGTCATTCCCACAGTAATCCAGAGAGAATAAAATATTTTTAATTCTATGAACCAAAACTAGAAGTACCTACCACTGCAATGGAGGCTCATTTCATTTTATATTTGGCGAGTAGCTGGCAAGCTTACTGATCATATATAATAGTAGGTAAAAATAACAGGTAACCAACTTGTTGTTCTAATTTACCGAATGCACAATGACTCCCAAAAATTAATATTAGGAATGAGTATAGTAAATAATTACGACAATGGTTTTGTAGAGTGGCAATTTACTTGAATTAGCATTCATAGAGATTGCGTTTGAATCATTTTCAATAAAAGCGTGCAACAAGATATAGGTGCATTTTGATAACAATTTTCTTAACACACAGTAGATAATAATAAAAATTGTCTTTTTATACTATATTATGTCCAAAACGTGTACCTACTCTTATGTAAAGTTCAGGGTTATTTGTATTGAAATTCGGGGAGATAGGGGTTTTTTTTCAGTTTTTTTTACAGCTGTAAAAAGCAAATTCCAGATTGTTTTCAAATTTTTATCCCCCAATATTGGGTCTAATCATATCAGATTTTTAACATAAATGTACCTCTCCTTAAAAATCATTAATGTAGGCTCGAAAATAGAGTAGCTAGTAATAAAATTAGGCGTGCTGGCCCATCATTATTAACTCAACTGATCTAGAATTGATTGAAAAAAATTGAGCCCCAAAACCAAATTGCTAATTTTTTGCTCTGACAAAATAAATTCTATTAGGAGCTGCTCTGCCGTTTTTGTTTTATCGAAAAATATTGATTTTTCGTCGAGATAATCAAAACCATAGCTCACATTACAGCTTGAAACCTAGACTGACTGAGCCCCAATATTGGTTTGACAAATCGATCCAAAAATGATCCAAAAAACCAAATTGTTCAATAGCTCAAGAACTGCAGAATAAGCCAAGATAGGGTATTAGATAGTTTTTATACAGCTTAAAATTCTGTATCTGATTAAATAAAATTTAAACAAATTTTTCACATTAAATTTTGGGTTAGATACAATTGAAATTTTAGAGGTTTTTTTTGAAAATACAATCCGCTTTTTATAAACATGTTTCTAAATTAAATATTTGATATATTGTGTAACAACATTACCTATCAATTAAGCTATTGAAAAGCTTTTTAGCTACATTTTCCATGGAGAAAAAAGAATTTTCGGCAACTTTTTTTTTTCAAATCCAAATTTGAAACGAGGGTATACTCGTCTTTTTGGGGAGCAAAATCAAGGATATTCTTTTTTTACGCATTTTCGAGGATATCTCCACGAAAAATTAATATTTTAAAAAAAACCTAAAATGGAGCTAACAGAGCTCATTAGGCTTTATAACATTAACAAAAACAACCGCTACTCAATTTGAATAAGTATTTTGGAATCTACTACAAAAGATGTCAAAAAAAGGGGAAAAAAAAGGTGTTCAGAAATTTTTTATACTTAAATATATTATAAAGAACCTTAAAACAAGTAACTTTTATTATCTAAAAGTACTATCATAGCTTAATTTTTTGTGGAGATATGAGAGCTCAAAGGTTATAATTTGTATTAGTAAAATATATGTAGAATCTGAAACATTAGCAAAGAAAAACGTTATACCAACTGCAAAAAATAGGATATTTGAATACTTGTTTTTGTATTAAAGTTGGGCATCTCAGGTACATTGGTATATAATTTTTTCCTGGTGTTAATTTGTGGGAAAAAAAATAAATCAAGGGTGAAAAGTGACATTTAGTTTTAAGGAAAAGTGGTGCGCTATACTTGTTTTTGAGTACTTTATGAAATATATAATCTATTCAGGATTAAGTGGCTTAATGCCACAAGTTTATACCTATTAAGCAATGCTTAATATATATCCTAAAATGGGTCGCTGATATGGGATTAGTTATAGAAAAGTATATGCTCCGTTTTATTTAGACTTGCAGGTCCTGATATATGTTATTTGCTCAAATGAGTATATATCTATGTTAAAGCTGTATCCATTACAAGAACTAGACATCCAATTAAGCGTTGTTTAATAAAAATATAAAACACAGCGGAAAATTAAATTAATCCAATGCATTTCAAATCATTCTCAATAGTAACAATCATTAGAATATTCATACGGCAAAAGAATAGACAAAGCTACCCGTCCATTAAAACCCTATCAAATAATTCCGTCAGGTCGATAGGATAACTCCACAAAGTGTTAAGCAATGCAAGGATGTGATTTCCAGGAATCAAAAAAGTATATCGTATAATACCAACTGGCTTTATAAACGTTTAATTTTTCATGATTGTTACAGATGGTTGAAATTCATAAAAAAATACATCTTGACTGTAATTAAAACTTGTAACTTCATCTACTTGTTTTTGGCATTTCTTTATATCAAGAAACGTTTTTATTAAATAAAATATGCATCAAATTATGGAGTAAAACTGTATATCTCATGTTGGTGTCTCGGTAAATTCTAAGCTTGTTCAAACCACCGGATAGAACTTTAATGACATTTTTACAGCCGAGAGACTCTCATAAATCCATATATATATATTAATCGAACTAGTATTTATAATACAAGTTGTATCTAGAATCTTAGGGAAGTCAAAGACAAGTCCAATGGTGCATTTTCCAAGGCACGCCATGGAATTGAAAGTTTTCGTAATTAAAGTGGCAATACTTTAAAAGTCTCAGTTTCTGTATTACAATGGTAAACGCATTTTACACCCTATCTATCTCTGTAGTGACTTGTTGAGATGCAATTCAAACTACATTGACATAAAATAAAGGCAGAGTAATATTGTTTAATAAGCTTTGTGTGTACCAAAATATGTGTTTCCAAAACGACATTTTGAAAGGTTTGGATATTTCGCGTTCTATGTAGAAGCCAATATTGCTGTTCAAATGAAAAATCAGTACATTTATACCAAATCAATAGATGAAAAATAAACTAAATACATTTGATAATAGGATAGGCTTATACGCATATAGAACAAGCCGTTTAACAAGTAAGATTATATGGATATCTAATTAAAAAATGAAACCTGCTTTGTTTGCCACATAATTCAGATATTAAATATTTGGAAGTATGTTTATAACCCATTATGCTGCATAATCAATACTCAGAAAAACTAAATTTTGTAGTATGGCAACATGACGCAATTATAAGCAAAGAGGGCTTTTCGCACGATTTTGGCTTGCATTTTATCCGTTCAAATTTACCCAGTTACCGCTTCAAAATAAAATCATCGTGACAGTAAACCAAAGAAATTAGCATATAAAACTATATCTAATTTATCAGAATTGATTGCTTTTATCTAAAAAAAAAAATCAAATCAGAGTCAAAATATTAAAATAAAAATTCCATGTTTCGCATAAAATTCCAAATAAATAATAATGACGAATATGGTGAAAGTGGTTTTGAATCATATTGCGTAGCATTAGTATTTTTTTTAGGCCTATAAATACGTCAATTTATGTCCCGTGTTTAATTTTCTTCTTTTCTTCAAACAATCTTCAACAGAAAATTTAATTTTTTTTTAAAAAATGTCTTATCGTGCTCCTTCTCCTCCCTCAACGGGATATAATATCATTGATATTCGTGGCCCTTTATTCGGCAAGAATAATGCTCAAGATGTTGCAGCAATTAGACCTCCTTCGCCGCAATCCTCTGATAACTCCGAGGATGCATTTAATAGCTCTGATTTAGTTAATACTATCCTAGAATCATTGGATGAGCCTGTAAACCACAAGTCAATCCCTACTTACATATTGTACGATAAAAAAGGTTTGCAGTTGTTTGATCAGATCACTCAATTGGATGATGAGTATTATTTAACTGGTGCTGAACTGGATATTTTGATTCAAAAATCAGAGGAAATAGTTGATCGTCTTGAAGATGGGAGCGTTATTTTTGAATTGGGCGCGGGGTATGTTGACTGTATACTCATAATTTTTTTTTGGCAATATTACTAACAGTAACTTGCATTATAGTGCTCTTCGTAAGACTCAAGTCATCTTGAGAGCCATTGAGAAAAAGAAGGTCCATGTGACATATTATGCATTAGATCTTGATCAACACGAATTAGACAAATCATTAGCCTCATTAGGTGAATTTCAATATGTTCAATTGTATGGTCTCCTGGGCACTTATGATCAGGGCATTCCATGGATCAGCAAGAACTTTACAAATAGTAATATCCAGAAAAATTTTCTTTGGATGGGTAGCTCCATTGGTAATCAAAATCGCCTTGAATCTGCCATGTTTCTTCGTAAACTTCAACGTATGTGTATGGAGCCTGGAGACCTTTTTGTTATAGGCTTTGATAAAAGAAACGATCCTTCAAAGATTGAACTAGCCTATGATGATTCTCATGGTGTTACTCGTGAATTTATTATGAATGGCCTTGATCATGTAAATCATATTATGGGAAAAGACAATTTCATCAATAGAGATGATTTTGATTATCATTCTGTTTATCAAGAAAAGCAAGGCCGCCATCTTTCACATTACCGCGCATTGAAAGACTTGGTTATTCAATATAAAACCCCTCAGAAGGAGTATTCCATCAAGATTGAAAAAAATGAATTGATTCATGTCGAACACTCTTACAAGTATTCTTTGGATGAAATTGAAAGAATTTTAACTGCTGCTGATCTCAATATGGTCAATTACTGGTCTGATTCTAAGGACCAATATCGCTTGGTTTTGGCAGAAAATCGTCCATTCATATTTGAAAGAAATTTAGAGCAAATTCATCAACTCTTGTTTCCACCCAAGGAAATATTTGATCAAGAACCTATTAATTGCCATCATTGTAATGAAGGTCAATTTGACTTGACTAAAGCCGTTGAAAACGATGAATCTGAACCATTTGGTTACGCGTTAAATAAAGCTTGGCCTATTGAAACTCTTCCTTCTTCACACGAGTGGCAAGAACTTTGGAAATCATGGGATGTGGTAACTCAGCATATGTTGAATCATCGTACAATGCTTTTTGAACGCCCAATTGCTTTGCGTCACCCATTCATCTTCTACCTTGGACACATTCCTGCTTTCTTGGACATTCAACTCTCTCGTCATTTGGTTGACGAAGAGCTTGGTTCTACAAATCTAACTGAACCTGCATCTTTTGCTGATATATTTGAACGTGGTATTGACCCTGATATGGATGATCCTACTCAATGTCATCCCCATTCTGAAGTTCCCACTGAAGAAAGTCAATGGCCATCTGTTGATTCAATTCTTGCATATCAAAAGAAAATTCGTCAACGTTTGCATCGTCTCTTAGTTTTTTGGGAATCTGAAGCATTCAAAACTCAATCTTCTAATTGGATCGATACAAGACAACGTCAAGCTCGTATCGTTTGGATGTGTTTCGAACATGAAGCCATGCATTTAGAGACTCTGTTGTATATGTTAATTCAAAGTCCTAATGTATTACCTCCCAAAGGTGTTGCTCTTCCATCTTGGAAACTATTAATGCGCCATAATGAGCTGCCTACTTTGGAACCTTTAACTGAATCTCCTCTAATTAAATTATCTGGTGGTACCATTTCGTTGGGACATGATGATCATGAATCCACTGATAATAATAGCAAAGTTCACGAATTTGGTTGGGACAATGAAAGCCCTGAACGCCAGGTGTCTATTGACTCATTTGAAATACAAACAAGACCAGTTACTAATGGAGAATACTTCCAATTTCTTCAAGAGACTCATTCCGATTTGATTCCTGCCTCCTGGCTGAAGCAAGATAATCAAATATTTGTCAAGACTGTCTTTGGCCCTTGCCCTCTTGTATATGCTCAAAATTGGCCAGTACAGACATCTTACAACGAAGCAAATGCTTATGCCCAGCATAGAGGTGGTCGTATTCCTTCGGAAGCTGAGATTGTGCATTTCCGGGACTCTGTTACTACCGAAAAATGGGCTAATATTGGTTTTGAGAACTGGTCTCCTACTGAAGTGAGTAATGAAAAGATTCATTCATTAGGTGATGTATGGGAGTGGACAAGTACACTTTGGGATACTTACGAAGGGTTTGAAACATCACAAATATATCCTGGTTATTCAGCTGACTTTTTCGATGGCAAACATCATGTTGTATTAGGTGGAAGTTGGGCTACACACCCTCGTATTGCAGAACGTAGATCATTCAGAAATTGGTATCAGGCTGGATACCCGTACGTCTTTAGTGGTTTCAGGCTATGCCATTAAATAATGACGTTGTATTTTATACATTATCGTTGATTGCATATAAGCATTTAGTGTTTGACAATAAAAAAAATATAAAATCAAGGGCGTTGACACCCGTGAAATTACTATATATAAATATTGTGAATATCGATTAATTGTAACATGAGAATATCTCATCTTGTCTTTTAACTGATTGCTTTACCACGGTGATTCTAAACGCAATGATTTTTCCATTAAAAGTTGCTCAAATTATTTAAGAGTACCGCTAAAGAATGTTTGAAATTAATATCATGTACTTGACGCTACTGAAAGACTTACTCTTACTATTTCAATAATCTTTTAAAAAAATTGACCAAATTCCTAGACCTTGATATTAAAGGATTGTTTAGTTTACATTGCAAAATAAAATAGATAGATAGAGCATTTCAAATTACTCTTCAGCATGATTATGCCTAACTCATATTTTTTTGCACTGTATTCAATCTTCATAAATCGATGAATTTATATAATTCTCCATTTTACTAATAACGATATTTTAATTCATCAATGCTGCTGTTTTCGTTCAGTTTATTTATTTCTTATAAAATTATTTGAGTTTTTTAAGCAAGCTTGGATTTCAATGTAATTTGCCTTCAATATGAACCCCCTTCAATCATTAATTTATATATGCATTCATAAAATTTCTTGTTTTAGCGCTAGAGTCGCATTTTCAAATATAATTATTATTTGCTATTTGTTGTAATGTATTCACTTTCCGTAAACCCCAGCAAAGCATATGAGAATGTCATACAAATAGTTATCATTAGGCGTATATCAGAGACATAAATAATGTATAATATAATAATTGTCTACATTAAGCCTGGCAATAGCACAAGGCCTTTACTTTTAAGTAAATCATACTGAAAATCAGGTATTTTATTTACATGAAGACTTGTAAACTCACCCCTATTTGTAGCTTCAACTAAGCGACTTTAATTAATAAAATGCTACGCAGGCATTTTAATTATTTGCTTTCAAAATTGCCCAGTTCTTCTTAATTTGTATGCTTGCTAATTATGTATACTTTCTAATGTATACTCATAATTTGCATTGCCCCTGAGCGGCGTTTAAATGCGCTGCATTATTTTAACAGAGAAAAGCTTACTTTTTTATTGTTTAAAGAAATTTTTCGAGCTTTACTCGATAGCTATTCAAGCTTTATACAAACAAACATAATTTATAGTATATAAATACAAATCTTGTTTTTTTTATTTTTAAAAATTGTTTAAAGATAACGAAATTAGGTTCATCTGAGAAAATATACAGTCAAAATATCTGAGGAAGTAAAATATATATAAAAAAAAAGAATTACAATGCCGCATACTAATCATTATTAAATATCCAGTAGAATAATTCATTGATTATAAAACAAAGTTTTGATATGATGAATCAATATTTGTTTTCAGAACAAGTCATTTCTAAACAATTGCCTTCAAGCTTTCCAAGATACACACTGAATTAACAAATGTGTATCCATATAACAGCAGTAAATTTCACACAAATCGGTATTACTCTTCAAAAAGGACATGCAACAGACCATATGACTATGCATCATATTTTTTGCGCTTTTGTGGAACCCTGATAATTATAAAATGCATGCTTCAATACACAATTTTACATGAATGACAATGTTAACATTATTTATAAAGTGAATTAATTCCGACAAATATGGACATAAATCAATAAATAATTTTATGGAGTAGGTATATTTTTGTGGGCTTACAAAAAAAGAGTTTATGCATATAAAACGTTATCAGATAATTTCATCATGTACGAGCCAAATACACATACATATGATATCAAAATAGAATCATCAACATCAGCATTAACAAAAATCTCCCACAAGAACAGCATGTATAAATACGATACAGCTCTACATACACTCCAATTCAGTTTGTACAAACCTATTTTTCAAGTGAAATTGGCTTAGCGAGCAACGTGGTAATTATTAAAGAGAGCCAGATTACATTATACCAAGGTGGAAAATGACGCTATTAGTATGTCACATGCTCTTAAAAGCGTTACACTCTCTGATTTTTCGTAAATGTGCACGTACCCCTTTCTTGTTTGTATTATTTACACACTTAATTTGTACGATTTTTATTCGTTTTATTGGTTCATGTTGTTACTGTATCATGGTGTACTTATGAATTATAAAAAGAAAATCGAGTGCAAGATCTTGTTACTGTCCGTTTTTATATTGCGATATTTTGATCCGTCAATTATTGAAGAAATAAACACTTTTGATTTTATAGTTTAATAAATGTGCATTATTTTAGTCTAGCCAATGCATAATTATGATAGTATAGATATAGATATACAATACCTTTTATTTTTGTGCAGACATGAATGCGCAATTGGCTGGAGAAATGATCTACTGGACGATAAAAATGATTTTGGTCAGTTCATTTTAATATTGATAAACCATACATAGATAAAGTTATGCCAAATTTAGTGCAAGCAACGAAATATGATGTATTTACTATCAACACCAGTAGTATTCAAGTAAATCACACATCGAAATAGCAATCTGGTACCTTTTTTATATACATCTGTTGTTTATCAAGGTTTAGACTCAGCAGACAGTCAGGTCAAAAAGCCATGGTTACATCTACTTTTGTTCTCTAACTTTGCCTTCTTTTAGTTCTTATTTATCCCCTTTTCTTTTTCTTTTTCTTTTCTTGTTTTTACCCCATTTATTTTATACCCCTTTTTCTTTCATACCCTCTCACTTTTTTTCTTTTTCTATCCCAAATCACACAAAATAAACAAATAAACAATAAACAAAGATGCCACCCAAAGACAACAAGGAGAAATCTCAGCAGCAACAGTCATCACAAGAAGAACAAGCGGTTACGGATGAAAGTAAAAGTAAAAAACCTATTGGTGCACCTAAAAGACAAAAGATTGTAAAGGCCTGTAAAGATTGCCGACGAAGAAAGGTTTGCTTGTTAAATTGAATTTAAAGGGTTGTGATAGTAATTAGATTAAACACAGGTCAAATGTGACGGTGCAATGCCTTGTGGTACATGCCGAAGATCATCGATACAATGTATATTTGAATCAACATCACCAAAGAGAGGAGCAACAAAGCATTATATTGAATCATTGGAGAATCGAATTCATGTGATTGAAAGAGCGCTAAATTCATTAGGTGGTCCTACAATGCAAATAGTGGAAGAGGCTGTGCGTAGGCAACAATTGGTAGACGACAATGGAGTACAAGAAGGACAACAAGGTAAATTCGAGTCTTATACATTGAAACTAAACCTATTTATAACAACACTTCAGTTATTGTACCAGAGGACAGATTCATTTTGAATGATTTAGGTAGTCCTGGTTATATGGCAGATATTCAGTCTTCAATGATTTATAATCATTTACAACAACATGATTCTCAATCATCAAATTCATCGCCATCCCCAAAAAGCATGCATAGTTTATCGCCATCAAGGGAAGAGTTAGAAATTGAGCATTACTTAAATCAAATTCAACCTTATTTTCCCATATTTGTACCAAATTATTTGAATCATCAATATCATCAACATGAATTACCAAGAATATTAATTTATGCAATATGTGCACTTGGATCACACTTTCAACAGAATGGTGAAGAAGAAAACTATTACCAAAAAGCGATGATTTTACTGGATGAAGCTATCGGTAGACCTACAATTGCAATTGTTCAGACATTACTTTTACTGATCAAGTATATTGAATGCAAAAACAATTCCTTCTTTTTTGAAAAGATCAAAAGCCTCATGCTAAGAACCATCGAAATGTGCAAGATACTAAAGTTGCATCAACAACTTGTGATCAATAACAATAGTCCCGATCCTGATGCTGAGACCAAAAGAAGAACATTTTGTATGGTATTCTACTATAACACCCTTATATGGTAAATAAAAAACACACTGCTGAAAAAGGAAATTCTTTATTAATTTTGATACAAAATAGTGTTGAACAGGGCATTGAATCGAATTTACACATAACTTCGTTAGATTCTATATTACCTTCAATAGAAGAGTCTAACTTTATTGAATGCTCAAGATTTATGGTTTCATTTTCGTTTACTTTATCGCAAATTCATCAACATGTAAATCGTGTAACATCTAGGCAAAATCTACAAAATGATAGACGAAGTGAAAATCAAATAACAGAAGAGAATATGGCATTATTGCATTTACAAGTAATGATTGAAAATGATTTAATTCATTTACCAACACATTTAAACTACAACAATACATGTAAATTACAACAATATCCATTTCCAGCAGCTGAAGAAGAAAATAACTGTATTAATGTATCACCCATGACGAGACTTCTCCACATGTTGTATCACTTGAATGTAATACTATTACACTTACATTATTTCATGTATCCACTACCACAGGGCACAAATTTGGAAACAACAAATTATCCACACAGGCAAATGTGTATTTCAAGTGCTTCAATCATGACAAGATTAGTTGAAGGTCTATTATTAGATCAAAATCAATCTTTCAGATATGCCCCTGGCGGTTTGCAATTTGTAATTCATTGCATTACATCCGCACGTACAGTACTTCATACTGAAACATTGCTAGTAAAAGATATAAAATCTGGTAAAACTTATTTCGATGAATATCAAAGATGTATTCAATTAGTTCAGCAATTTTCATCCATCTCACCATCAAATGAATTGCGCCTAGTAGATTTTGAAAATGTTTCCTCAACATCTCCTTCTCCCATATTAACTTCTTCCTCGTTTACTACTGCTACGACTTCTCCTCCAGCTGGTCTATTTAATACCATAGATAAGACTCCAATTGCAACAAAACAACGTAGAAATACAATTTCTGACAGACCTTATCCCCAAAGAAATCCTTCTTATCCAATTGTGGTACCTCATTCATTATTGCAATCATCGAGCACTGATGTAAATCAGTTTTCTATACATCATCAACCATTACATAATATACATGCAACTCCACTCCATATCCACCCAACGCCAATGCATGCAGCTACTATACCTCCTATGACTGGTAGAACATTAAGGGGTTCAACTCAATCATGTCAAGATTTACGATCAATGAATAGATTACATAAATCAATCACATCTCCACAACAACAACAATTTAATACTTCTTTCACTCAACATCGTAAACCTGTATCTTCCATTATATCTTCTAGTACAGTAAGCACTGTACCAGGACCATATCGTAATTTCGGTAGCGGTAATAATAATGGAAGTGTAGTAGGTGGTGGTGGCGGAGGTGGTGGTGGAAGTAATGCCAGTAGTCGCAATGTATCACCTAGTTTGCCATATGGAAAACCAAATTATCATCATAGTAATACAAATGATGCATTAATTCCTATTGTTCCGCCTCATCCATCCCAATCTGCTGGATTCCCTAGACAACAACAACAACAACAAGCACAATCACAATCAGGGAAAATAAGAAGAATTAAAAAGAGTGTATCCCATCATGGATTATCTAATACATATCAACGTCAGCAACAAATGCAACAACAGCAACAATATCAATTATATCAACAACAACAACAACAGCAACAACAGCAACAACAGCAGCAACAGCAGCAACAACAACAACAACAACAACAGCAACAACAGCAACAACAGCAACAACAATATCAGTTCCAACAACAATTTAGTCAGTTATTTTATACCCCACCTCCACTAACTCAACCTCAACTATCACATCAACAGCAACAACAGCTTCATAGGCCATACCAACCTAGTTATGACGATGATATGAAATTAACTTCAGATGTTGTTATTGACGATTTTTCTATGAATGTTGATTTAAATTTTCTTAGTACATATTCTTTAACAACCAGTGATGATCATCTTGGATCAAGATCTGAAGGTCATCAATTATTATAAAAATAAATCCTTTTTCTTTTCTTTTTTTTTTTATTAATATTATGTAATCAAATATTACAAATTATTTGGAGGGTTGATATTGATGATATTGAATTGGTGGTCTATTACGAGTTTTCAAAATCGATACTAAATCATCCAAAACTTTTCCTTTTTCACCAGCTTGTTTTGGTTGTGATGATCTTTTTTGTTCTGTTTGTTGCTGTTGAGATTCTGATGTTGTTGATTTTTTAGTGTTTGGTGACGATAATGATGATAAAGATGGTGAAGTATAATCTAATTTTATTGCTTTTCTCTGGTGATTATTATCATTTTCATGTTCTAATTGTGCAATTTTTCTTTTCAGTTGTTCATTTTCATTTTCTAATTGCTCCATACGTGCAGGCCAATCTGCCATTTGATTTACTTTAGCTTCTAATTCTTTTACATAAAGTTCTTTTCTTTGTCTAAAAGCTCTTTGTGCAGCTCTATTTTGTTCAGCTCTTCTGCTTTCTATTACTGTTTTTTTCGTAGGCGAAGGTGAACGTGAGCGACTGTTAAATTGTCTAATATTATCGCCTTGTCTAGCAGATGCTGATATTGATGATGGACTTGAACTTGACATTTTTAAATTAAAGCAATGATAAAAATGAGAAAGAAAAGAAAAGAGGAAGAAATTTAAAAAAAGCTTGTATACAAAACGCCTTTTTTTCTGTTCTCACGAGATAAATAACATATAATTACGTAATGAATAATTTTTTTTTTATATATAATTTGCGCAGATACAAAAACAACAAAGTAAATAAGTTTGAATGTTACAAAAGATTTCTTACATAAGTTGCAGTTTTGTTACTTATTTGTAACAACACATTTCCATTTCTCAAATAGAACAAAATGGTTGCGTATTTCTGTCGTGTTCTCTTGGCGAATTCAAACCAAAAACTTATAGCAAGGACACAAGGGGACTTACTGTATTTAAATCATTAGAGAAAAGAAACCAACCATAGGTATGTAATATATCATTGTTGATACCAAACTATTTTTTTTTTTTCGTCTGAAGAAGAGCTACCTAAAATTATGTATAAACATGGCATTGCAGTGAAACAAACTATAAAGAAATATTCATTCTTTGATCTTCGTCGTCTTTAACAGTCTTCTTATTTTAGTTGAGCATTAGCTTTCGGAACCAGTGTTGTCAAGCTTACCAATTATTTGTACGTTCGATATGTTCTTCAAGCAGTTGCTTATATTAAAATCCAAAATAGCATTCATTGCATGTTGTATGTATGATCATTTTAGAAAAATTTTACAAACGTCTTTCGTAGAAGAGGTTAAATATTTTTTCGATGTGAGTACTAGGAGATAAAAGAGCCATATTTTTCAAATTCATACCATGCCTTTACTGTGTTTATTTGGCATACGGTAAATGTGTGTTAAATTGCTAAAGTCGACAAACATTTAATTTCAACTTCACTGCTACTCCTGTTGCTTTCAAACCCCTAATGATTGCCAAATTACTCAATATACATAGTCAAAAAAGCAAAAAATGATAACGCTTCATTTTTTAAGCAAGCAGTATCTTAAAAAAATAGAGTATATAAAGAGCACGTCAAAAACGAACACTGTTTGGCCTTGATCTGGTATGTTTAATGAGATTAAATTAGTTTCTGCAAAGGCTAGTAAGCAATCCAAATTCGATACTTAAATTCGAGCTAGTTGAAAAAAAGCTAGCATGCATAAGCTTTAAAAAACTGGGTGGTATAAGCATTGTACAAGTAAATCCTAGATATTGTTCTGTACTCAAATAATCTAGTGCAGTTTTCTTTTTCAATAAATACAAGTTTTTGATGAAAAAATATAGAATTTGGTAGTTCTCTAATTATTCGTAGTTACTTCAATTCTCCTTTAGATTCATCGACGCTAATTTGGATTTTCAGAAAGCTAAAAAAAAATACTAATCCTCTCCTCCAGAACATACCTAGCTATACCTATCCCTAAATTTAACCTAAAATTCACGAGAAACTCAATAACACGTAAACACACCGCCGTTTCCTTCAGAACTGAGTCTAATTATTCATTTCTATTTCACTTTTTTTTTTACTGAATAACCCCAGGATAATATTATATATTAAGGTACCTGAGATACTCAGCTTTAATCCAAAAACTAGTACCAGAAAATATCCTATCTTTTGCCATTGATATAGCTTTTTCAGTGCTAATGCTTCAGATTTTTACACACATTTCACTACTAAGAAATTAAAAACGTTGGGCCTTCATATCTTTACGAAAAATTAAGCTATACGAATACGTTTTAGTAATAAAACTTACTTGTTTTGCATTGATTTATAACATAATATTTAAATATCAAAAAATTCCGCGTACTTTTTTTTCTTTACTTTTTTGACATTTCCCTGTAGCAGATTTCAGAATATTCATTAAATTGAGCAGCAGTTATTTAGTGTTCCTGTCATAGAGCTCCATAAGCTTCATCAGGTCCAATTAATTTTCTTTCAAAATATTGATTTTTCGTAGAGATATCCTCAAAAATGTGTAAAAAAAATTCCGCAATTTAGCTCTAAAACATCAGTAAACCCTCGTCTCAAATTTTGAGTTTGAAAAAAAAAGTTGACAAAAATTTTGTTTTCTCTACAAAAAATGTAGCTAAGAGATTCATCAATAGCTGGATCAATAAATAATTTTGTTGCACATTTTATTAATTATTTAAATTTGAAACATGCTTATAGAAAGTAGTGTATATCTTTCAAAAATCTTTAAAATTCCATTTGCGTTTTACGCAAAATTTAATGTGAAACATTTGCCCAAATTTATTCAGTCAAATGCAAGATTTAAAGCTGTACAAAACCTATTTGATGTGTTAGCTTAGCTTACTTTGCAGTTCGTGAGCTATTGAACAATTGTGTTTTTTGGATTAATCTGTCAAATCAATTTTAGGACTCAGTAATGATAAGGTTTAAGCAGTAACAAAAAATATTATTTTGATTATCTCAGCGAAGAGTTAATATTTTTTGGTAAAACAAAAACGACGAAGTTGCTTCCAATGGAATTTATTTTGTGGCTACAGTATTTAGCATTTCAATTTGGGTACTCAATTTTATTAAATCAATCTTAGGTTAATTTAGTCAATGTTGAGTGTAATGGTTCACATTACATAGCAGTAAAGTAGCAGCATGAATTGTTTCAGTAAATTAATCATATACATACTCAAATAGAAACAGATTTTAAAACTTTAGTGAAAATATCTGTTTTATTCTTTCCCCACTATTTTAATACTTTTATTTAAATAAATCTATTAAATTACTGCAATACATCAATATTACTTAATACTGCTTGCCCAATATTAATCTACTTAACACATAGTAAGTATTGCCAAAAACAATATTAAATAATACATTATTAGTAACACCAACGCCCACCATAAAGTACTTGTTTCTAATAGCCAAACTATCTCCAGAACATAGTACTGTGCTTTTTACATTGAGCCAGTGTATCTATAATAAATTATAAAATTAAGGAGCTGTCAATCGGGATATATAATATGTGAGTTATAAAATGGACTTTGATTTTATGATTGGGGGTGCAGTAAATAACGAAGTTGTTTACTAAAATAAAAAAAATATAAAAATAAAAGCGGTAGAAATACAATTATAATCAGCTAAAGTTTTATTACAAAAGATTTCTGAAGATTAAATATAATTGAAAAAGTATGAGGGTATTTATAGTGATTTAGAGAACTTGTATACCATCAGACTTGAATGGAGTAATCTTCTAATTTTGAGTTGTTGTTACTGATATCATATTGAAAGAATAAATCATGCAAAGCATCGACCATAAAGGGTTATATGTCAAGTGCGACAATGTGGGCCTTTTGGGAGCTATTGGCTATATCTATTTAGGTAACCTTGATTTTAAGGTGTGAATTCTAATGTGTGCTTGAAATCTTATTCATTGGTAGTGTAACTATGACACACGGGAATAGTTGATTAAACCTAATATCTTTGATATTTTTATTTATTGAATTAGGTAAAATACTTCTTGGTATATATGTCATTTGTGTAATCGATTGCACTGTGATCAAGGGTGCTATCGTTCACACAACATGTATTGGTTCAAAAGTATTTTGTATTTTCGCATGCTTTTGTTATTGTGTTCACTTTGAGTATCTCTTTATTATTGCTGCACTTTAATATTTTAAGTGGCATGAACTCTGTGAGTGATACTTGTAAATTAAGTTATTTTATGATTATCAAGCTTTTACTATGTAATTCCACTGCAGGGGGGAGAGGTTGGTGTTACTAATTGTAATTTTTATTACTACTATACGATGTATGATTGGATTATATTGGATTATATAACAATTGGTTATAAGTATCAATGATAATTGAGTAATGAAATATATTTATTCGGAATAGGATTATAAATATATAAGGGAAAGAAAGAAACAGATAAATTTACTGATGTTCGTTTAGTCTGCATAGATTATCGGTATTTATATGACTTGGGAGTTGGTTATATACTGTAATACAGTAATTGGGTTGAAATAAGAATGTAATCACTATGATGAAAAGATCACTGAATTGTCTTAATTGTGCCACATTCAGGAAATTAAGTGATTATAATATAAGAAAAAAATCACTTAATTTCCTGAACGTGGCACAATTAAGACAATTCAGTGATTTTTTCTTCATAGTGTAATGGATCAAATCATTACATTATCAATACTCTAATATCGACTCTTCTATTTTCAAGTAAATATTAATGGCCCATAAAATAAAGGTCACAGAACATTTTCTTTAAATATTTGAAGCGATTCAACTCAATATTAGGCGAAAAAGTTGAATCCCACTTGAAAACCATCTAAAACCTGCTTTTTGCGACCTTAAAAAATGACAACAAAAGCACTATCTCAACGAATTTCAATTAACAAGTCTCTTAACTTTACACAAAAGTGTAGATAACTATCTTAGACACAATTTTTTTAAAAGGTAACTTTCAAAGTCCATTGTATGTCGAGAAAATGTTTGCCAAAATGCGTCTATAGCCTACTGCCCACTTTGTTGAAAACAGTTAAAAACATACAGTTTCTATAAATACTGATCCAAAAAGTACGCCATTACTCTGCATATACACTGGTATAAATAGGCACTAAACGCATCTCAAATATTACCAGCTTTCATAAGTCATTGTGTACAGTCAAACCTTGATATAGGGTCCCTCAATATAACGGAAACCTCGATATAAAGGAGCTTTTTGTATCATGGATTAAGGATGTGGTGTGATTATCTAAGATGCCTTCATTCTTTTCTTAAAGTTGAAGTTGATCTGTGTTTTAAATTTGATTTAATAAGGGAGGCCCTCGATATAAGGGACTTTTTAAAAGAAACCACGAGCGCCCTTAAATTGAGGTTCGACTGTAGTGCAATCAAGTTGTGGTAAATCTATATTGAATATACAATTTAATGGTATGTCAATAGTGAATTGATGGCCTTATGAGCCTATCGACCATTTCATTTAAGCATATCCATGTGCGCTGAGAGCATAACAGGAGGTCAGAGTGTGTATGTTAGAATACTTTTTACAACGTTACCCTAAAGATTGCACCAGAAAACCCCTTCAAACAACAAATTTACTACATATCAGGCTCGAATTACGGGACTTGAATTATCAAACTCCGTTTTATGCGGATTGTACCTTAAAATATCAAAAGAATTACCATAAAATTTAGTTTTTAGTTGACAACTCTTGCAATTTTGAAGTAATTTCAAAGAGAAATATTTTAAAACTGATATACAAGAAAGAAAAATAATTCTAGCAAAAATCCTAATCTAGCTCATACACTATTTATGAAGCTATTTCCATTAAAAGCATACAAAAATACAGCTTTGATGGACTATAACTCGAGATAGCAACCGTTTAAGCATATAGTTTATAGACCAAAAATGATTATTTTGTTTAGTTTTATTATATTTCATCATAAAATTAATCTCGAAAAAAACATCAATTTCTCCTTGTATACCCTCGTCCAAAATTTGATTTTTTTGAAGAAAGCTAATAACTCTATGAAAAATAAAGCTAAAGTGACAAATAATAACTTAAATAATAGATATTCTTTTGCTTTATCTGTTTGTAACATTTACTTTAAAATTTAACTATAAAAGTATTTTTAAAACCATTGATTTATCGAGACTTGTTTAAAATAAATTCAACGTAAAAAGTACCGTTTATTATGAGCTTATAGAGAGGGTTTATATACTAATTAGATGAGTGGATTAAATGTGAATAATAGTGTAATTAGAA
>JAEPRC010000291.1:0-50052 GCA_016758945.1 Mucor plumbeus
TTTAGACAATTAATATAAATAGCAAAGTATTCCAGTTAGTCATGAATAATCTTATCTTATTTTTAAAACGAATAAACAACATCTTATATATTATTTTACAAGTGTTTTTATTTTCATTTTTTCACAATATCCAAATAAAATTTGGATAGATGGATAAATGCAGAATTTGAAGCTGTACAAAAACTATTTGATACACTATCATAACTTTACAGCTCATGAGCCATTAGACAATTTTGTTTTTGAATCATTTTTGGGTTGTTTTGTCAAATCAATTTTGAGGTTCAGTTATGATAGGTTCTAAGTTCTAAGCTGCAAAGTGCGCTATTATTTTGGGTATCTCGACGAAAAATCAATATTTATTGATAAACCCAATTTGGCAGAGCTGCTGCTAATAGGGTTTAACTTGTGACAACAACAAGAAATTAACACCGTAGTTTAGGTACTCAATTTCTTCGAACAATTTGGTTAATGTTAAGTCAGTGTCAAACAAAGATTAACACTATGGCCTCCCAAATGAGTTATTGAGATCATTGATGCTCTCATATGGGCACTTTTTTTTTTTTTTTTTTTTTTTTTTAAAAAAAAATGTATGTACTCATCGAGCTAGGATAAAGCCGAGGATGTGCACATGCGAGCACATCGACAGTTTATTTTTTTGGTTTTGTGATATGATGTTGCATTAGGATATAATGCAATTAATAAGTTGCGTAAATGTATATCGAAAATACGATACAATAGTATGTTAAAAGTGGATTGATCTAAAACACTTAGATTTATCGTGCAATAAATTTGACATTTCAGCACAATAATAGTAGGATATGTGCAATCAATTTAAATATTGTATAATTAAAAATTTTCCATGCATTATTAAGTTTTCTCTTAAACATAATAAGTTCTTTTTGTACCAAATAACAATTGCTAATTACAATGCCGGTGGTGATGCGTTAACGCCTACTTTGTTGGCTCTTTTTGTCCAGTGAGTTCTCTCACAATGTAAATTTCAACTGTATTTAATAATAAAATTTATTCGCGTTTATATAAATTTATCAAACTTGGTCAAATTTTTACATACTCTTTTAACATATTGCTTTTTATTTTATTCTTGTTTTAAAACGTTAAATATTTATTTGCTGCATTTATCTTAAAAATTTAATAAAAGTATGTGCAGTAAAAAGGGGTTGATTTTATAAAAAAACTTAAAAGAGATACTGTTTAAATCCTTCTTTATTAAATTATGGATAATCTACAATAAAATGCTATTTCTACTTCTTTATTTATATTATTTGCTTATCTAAACTATTTGGCAGTTGTTTTATCAACTGTCAGTTATTCAGTAATTTTGAATATTTTGTTGAGTTGTTGGGTTCTTGATTTACTTAATCCAAAACGGCTTTTTAATTTGCTTTTGACAACAGATTGTCAAACATGTGTTCAGAACAGCTCTAACTTGTTCTATTTGATTCGCATGTATTTTATTACTTATGATACAACACATTATGAATACCTTTATTAGTAGTATCTTTGATATATTAGAACACCCTTGATTGTTTATAATTTATAATATATTCATAATCTCTTATTTGGATTGCATGGCATGGTTTCAAATGAGATGGCTTTTAATTTATTATGTGGGGAAATACCAACTAGTTCAGCACAGTATAGGCAGATTGAGAAACATTTAACCATATATCTGCAAAGAAATTTTACACTGCCAATATAAGCATGCATGTACTACAGTATTTATTCTCCAATAAGTAGAAACATTTGCCGATGTAGAGATACAATATACAATGTACATAATGATATAAACAACTTTTATGTATTTAGTTTTTGGTTTGATTTGCAGGTATATTTACCTAGAAGTTATAGTAGTGTAGTACTGTATTATAGCGGAATATTTGAAACATATAATGTATAATACGCAATTTAATTTTTTTCATCAATTATGCGTATATATGATAATAATACTGCTTACTACTACTTTACTTAGAGAGCAGCCAAACAAATCACTATTGAAAGCCACAAAAATGTGTCAAAAGCGCCCAAGAATACCATAAATTTAGAACACTGTAGAGTACAACTGTTTTCTTTTTAGTATTGATTACGCCTTTTATATCTAGATTACAGCTTGTAAGCTACAAGCGGCATACCTGAATATCCATGAACTTCTCATCATGACCGATTTTAGTCAACTTTCCTTTAAATAATATTGAATTCAATTTTACAGAGTCCAATTTAGCTCATTATTATAATTTGGACATAATATAGTACTTGCAAAAATAGGTAAATTTCATAAGGAAAACAGTGGTGCTCTGTTCACATGGCGCATAATAACTGGGGGGGGGGTTGGATACATAGATACTTTTAAATTAAATACTTATACTAATATGTAAGTTTGTAACATAAACATATAAACATGCCAACAACTTTGATTAATTTATGATATGCTGATAACTAATGCACACTTTTTTATGATTTAGACATGTTTGTGTTTGATGCCTCGGATGATGAGTTTATCTAAATATCAATTAAACATCTAATTATATTTAAATGATGAAGAAATAAAACATGGTTTAAAGCATCATCATGCCTTGCAATACAATTATTATGCTGTCTTTAAGAGTTAAATAAGCCAATAGGCATTACTATATAAGAGAACATACGGGCTTCGTATTATACACATGGGTAGAAATGTTTGAACACATATGGGCTTCGTATTATGCCCGTGTGCAGTATCCGAATTTCAGCACATGAGCTGAGGAGTGAATAGATATTAACCATATTCATGAAGTGAAATTTTACACCAAAAATTTCAGCCTATATATGCTGATCATTCTACCCATGGGCAGGAACATTTGACCGTAGTGTATTATAGAACACTCTGAAACGACTAAGTTTCATTATTAATAATCGTTGGTATAGCTTATTTTTTTTTTGCAGAGATATTGAGGTCTAAAGATTTAAAAAAATTTTTTTTTTTTATAGGGTAGAACGTAGTGGATATACTTTATTTATTATTATTTAATGTGAAGACTTAATATACATGAAACTCCTACAATAACGCTTCATGTAGCACAACGTAAACGTAAAACTAAAGGTCAAGAGATTGAGAGGTCTCCACAAGTGGGCCTACTATAAACAAGGTTGCGATATGATGATATTATGAAAGTGGGGAAAGAAATCTACTAAATAAAGTGCTGCACCCAGAGCCAAACAGGCATGCGGAGAAACGTCATACTATAAGTTGTGGGTTGGCGACGATGACACTAAACAGGATATACAGTACTACATAACATTATCAAAATAAACTTGTCAACACCAGGATTTGACCACGAGACCTTGCGCCTGGGAAGCACACGCCTTAACCATTCAGCCCAACCACCAAGGGCTAAGATTTAAAAATTTAGCAGTGCAATAACAGCAAAAATCTGAAACATTAGCATTAAAAAAAGTATAGCAACTGCTAGAGAAAGGATATTTCCGAAAACACATTTTTGGATGAAAGCTAAACTTCTCAGGCACACCGGCATATAATTTTTTCTTAGCGTTATTTAGCAAGAATCAAAGTTGATTAGGAATGGAAAGTTGGAACTACGTTTTTGGAAAAAACCTTAATTTTTACGTTTTTAGAAAAAATTGTAAATTTTACGTTTTTAAGTCTTTCGTGCGATATAAATAAATTTAGGAACAGATAGCATAATGAAATCAATTCATATTGATTTAGCAATGTCTAAAACCTATAAAAAACGGGTCCAGGGGAAGTAGGTAATACCTTTGCTCATACAGATATGTATGTATTACGATGGGAGAGGATTTATAGTCAAATGTTAATTTATCATCCTGATTTCAATTTACAAATGTTTCTTTATTACATTAACTATTAATTATAATTTTAAAAGATAAACGGATTATTATTTTATTTTTCAAATGTAAAAAAAAAAATGTTAATTGTAATGTGTGTGTGTGTGATGGTGTATTTGGTGTGAGAGAGAGTGTAATTGTGCGTTGTGTCTATGTTCAATATATTTGATTTTTTACCAATCAATTTTTGAAGGATCTTCTTCATCGGAATCATCATCTGAGGAGGATGAATCTTGTGTTTTATTGGCATTATTTGATACAGGATTTTGTTCTAAAAAAATAAATCAACATGTCAGAAAGCCATCATGTGGAGTACTCGTAATAAAAATATACAAATTTACCTAATTTTTGTGAAAAATAACTGATTAATGAGGGGAGATCATCATTTGCAGATTTTGTAATATTGTCTTGTAATAATAAATTATCTTGTTGTTGTTGCTGTAAGTCATCATTCATTGTTTCATCATCATCAACTTCCATATCTTCAGTAGTAGTAGTTGTTGAAGGTTCTTCATTGATACGAAGAGACATAATGGATGACATGAATGTATCAAACAATGTTTCAACACCAGGAAGAACATGGCTGGGTGCAGATAAGCCTGATGCATCACCTTCTTCTCTACGTCTAATTGCTCTATCCTTTTTATTTGCTGACATGGCTTCTTCACGCATTGTTTGTACAGTTTTGAGACGAATTTGGGCCTGCTCATCTGTCTCCTTTTCATTTTCACGTTTACCATACATATCATTCAATAAACCTATGTCTGTATTATCGTTATCATCAAGTGAAACTGAAGGGATGATTGCCTCTTTTTTGCTGCTTGATTTGCTGTTAAATGCTAATCTAGATTTGATTGTATGAATAGCCATTTCATACTTGTTACTGAGACAAAGCAATGTACTAGGTAATGAAGCTGTGTTTTCATCTTGCTGTTCTTTAGGAAGCCATGCAACAGAAAGACATGTATAATTTAAATGTTGTAATGCAATAGGTACAGGAGATTTAGGTTCAAAAACTGTAATGCGAGATTCATTGGTACGAGGATGATTGCGAACAATAGCAAATTGATTTGATACTGTATCGATAGCAAGATGATCCACAGAAATTTTGTAACTCCACCAAACCTTACAAGTTAAAATATTCCATACATATAAATGAGATTTAGACTTGGCGATCAAAAATGGACAGTTATCACCCAAAAAGCTTAATTTCTCAACATCTTCAGGGTTAGGTTGTGCAAGAACAGCTTGGATTGAGTTTAAATAAGGATCCCAAATGGTTGTAGCCTGTCCAAAAGCAACAGCCAAAATACTACCATCTTCAGAGAAACTAGCAGTACGAGGTACACTATCGCGATACACACCAACAGATCTACAGATCCAAGCAGCTTCACCATTTTGATAACTGCGCCCAAGATCAGTACTCAAATTCCAAACCTTAAAAGTTTTATCTTCTGAAGTGGTAATAGCCATAGGTCCTTGACGAGAAATAGGGTTAAATGTTAAAGATGTGATAGGTTTAGTGTGGGGGTAATCTACACGTGTATGAAGTTTATAGCCTTGGGTATCAGGATCCCAACGCCAGAACTTTAGGAAGAGTTCGGGTGTTGTGACCTTATCATCACGCATATCAACAGTAGCCATCCATTCGCCATTATGTAAGAAGGCAACATGAGCAACATGAGCATGAATAATCTCCTTTTCACCTGCACGCACAACTCGGTTCATAGGCACAACTTCCAAATCCATAACATGACTATCAGCAACTGCATCATAAAATTGAAGACTGCCCTGAACACCATTTAATACAACATGATGATTACGGGGTTCAATGATAAGTCCAGTAGAAAGGGGGTTTAATGCATTATCAGCTTGAGCTATACACAAATTATGCATTAGTTTTAAATCGGCAATATCTATTCATATTATTTTACCATATTGAAGGCCCTGAATGACTTGCTCAATGCTTTGAGTAACACTATTTACTAAACGAATAGAATTATCGTCTAAACCAAGACAATAGAATCTATGATTAGGAGAAATGGTAATTGAAGCAATGCTGCCACCCATTCTAGGTAAAAATTGCTTATGACCTGTATCCAATTGCCAGATAACCATAACAGATTCTTCGCCACCAGATAATAAGTATGATCCATCTGCCATGAATGTAATACAACCAACGGGAAGATGATGCCAATGGTGAATAGATCTGACATGATCCTTGGATTCCTCAGAAATGTAATTGGCAATACATGTAATCTTACCAGATTTATCACCAACAGCCAAAATTGGTTTGTGGGGATGAAATTTGAGTACTGTAATCTGTTCAACAAATACATGCTGTCTAAGCTGTGTCTCGGGTACATCCTCAATTGATTTATTGATAGGCCACACATAGGCTTTATAGCGAGCACCAAATGCAAGCCATTTACCATCCTTGGTGATATCAATTGTGGTACAATCTTTCAATGAGCAAATATTACGCATTTGAGTAGGTTCATCTGAGTTACCGAATGCAAAACGATATACAATAGTGTTGTCTGCTAATTTATCTTTTCCTTCGTCTGATTTAACAACAATATAAGCATATCCAGAAGTCTCGGGAGACATGACCATAGATTGAATAGGTGCATTTACATTGTATGTCTTCAATAAAATGTCATCATTGTAATCCCACAATTTAATGGTGCCATCTAAACTAGCAGTGTAAAGCTGAAGGTGATTTTTAGGATTCAAAATAACACGAGTGATTTTGTTGCTATGGCCACCAGTGGCAGGTGATTGTGATAATACCTTGACAACGGCGCCGGTTGCCATGCTGAAAATTTTTACACAAGATCCGACAGATGAAAAGAAATACCTGCAAAAAAGTCAGTAAAAGAATTCTTATGAATTGATCAGAAGCTACTTACTTGGAGTCTTTAGTAAATTCGACAGGATACTCTGATATGTTACCACCAGCATTTTTTGAATGAACAATCTTGTTTGGTGATTCGTGCTTTTTGTGGCTGCTTGTATGTTCAACATCCTTGACAGGTGTTGCCTTGTGAGATCTAGTAGAAGGCATTGTGTCTTGAATATACAAAATTGGGTCGAGATTTATGATTCTTTCAAGAAATAAGCAACTATTTGTATAATATAACTGGAGAACAAGGTCTATCTTGCTTTCCAACCTTGAACACTTTGATATGAAAACCTTTTTCTTTTTTTTTCTTCAAGGATTGTGACTGAAAATCGTCACGAAGAAGAAGTCTCTTTCTCTGTATCCAAATGGATAGAATGAAGAAAGTGCATTGGAGCAACTCCGGCAAGCGCAAAGAAGTTCAATATGCTTAAAATCATGGCTCGAAGCATCAATTAAACTTTTTACTTTTTTTTTATCAATGTCTTTAGTACCAAATTATGGTAGTAGCTCCGAGTCCGATGACTCAGATCATGAATTAGTGCCCCAAAAACAAACAAAAAGACCATTGGCATCTTTATTACCGCCACCAAAGAAAACTGTTTCTATTGCTCTTCCAAAACTAGAGGATGACGAAGAGGATGATTTAGATAGAGAACGAAAGCGACCCAAGACTACAGTGGGGTTAGGGCTTGCAGATTTACTACCTGCTCCTAAGAATTATAAATCAGTTCCAGTATCAAAAACAACTACAGACAAAGCATTTATTCCTTATGCGTTATCCAAGAAGATGAAAGGCAAAGAAAGAGTAAGTTTCACAGAATCAAAGTCAATTGAAGAAGAAAAAGAAGAAGAAAAGCAACAGTCTGATATAGGTGAAGAAGAGGTTGAAGAACAAGAAGAAGCAATCACAACCAAGAAATTTACAGGATCTTTCTTTCATATTGGTAAAGATTTAAAAGAAAAAGAATCCAAACTTAAACCACAAGCAAAACCAGTTTTAGCTACACCTGGACCAATGTATTCTGTAGAAAGACCACCAGTGGAACAACAAGAACCCGAATTAGCAGCAGTTGATATGTACGCTTATGATCCCAATGCCATGTATTCATCAGATCCATCTATATATTATCAATATGAACAAGCTACAAATGTTGAAAGTTTACAAAATGATCCAAATGTAAGTGTTATTTTGTACCTTAAAATTGTATACTTTTATTAATACACGGGGGATTAACTAGTTGGAAAGATTGGTTGGTAAAAGAGTTCGAGGAGAAGGCAATATTCAAATTAGAGATGTAAATCAAAATGATATGTTACCATCTGAAGAATGGAGACAAGCACAAGCATTAACTGCCGCGCCTAAATTTAATAATGGTGTTACAGTAAGTTTTCAAATCAAATTACTTGTGATAATGTTGTTAATAATTTTTTTTTTAAAAAAAAAATAGATGCAAGCTAGTAAATTGCAAATGAAAAAGAATAATATCATGGCATTAGCTGCACAAGCAGTGAATAATCAAGAAAAAATGGATGAAATGTTTGCAGCAAACAAAAAGACTAGACGAGAAGCAGCCAAAAAATACGGATTTTAATTAATTAAAAAAAGGCATCAATGTTATTTTCAACAAGTTTTTATTAGGTTTTTGACTAGTGATAATTCATATAAAATAATATTATAAAATAAAAAAGGAGAAAATATACGCACAAGAAAGGGATCAATATGGTTATTACATACATTATACATGTATATAAAAGTCCCTTTCATTTGTTTTTCTTTCTTTCTTTCTTCTTTTTAATTCTACTCTTTCATCTAAAATAGATGCTACTTTATGGTATTCTGAATATGGAAAATACAGAATTATCAACTACTACTACAGCAACAACAACTACCGCAACATCTTTACCTCGTACAGTTAGAAGACTTCGAAGTTTACATTTACCTTCTTCATCAGTATCATCTGCATCATCTAATCATGCAACATTTGAACTTGGAAGAAGATTTAATAGTTTAAGAAGATCTACAACAACAACATCAACGATATCAACAACTCCTCCGATATCACTACAAAACCCAATTTCTGTTTCTACTCTTATTCCTACTCCTACCCCTCCTCCTACTACTACTAACATTGAACATAAAAAAGTTCATATTAAACTTGTACCGAATGTTGGTATGATAAGTCGTTGCTTTGTATTTGATGTAGTAGATCGTGAACTTGAAAGTGGAGGTTCCGTTCTCAAATTAGGCCGTTATTCTGACCGAACTGTTGTTTCGGACCGATTGTCATTTAAAAGTAAAGTAGTTAGTAGATATCATGCAGAGATATGGTTATCTGATCAAGATGGCAAGGTAAGGATTTATATAGTAATTTAAACTATTATGCAACATGACATTACTTAATCTATAAAAAAAGATTTATATCAAAGATTCAGGCTCTTCAAGTGGTACATTTGTAAATCATATAAGACTTACAGCAGCAAATACAGAAAGTACTACACCTCATCAAGTTGTAGATGGTGATCTGATTCAATTAGGCGTAGACTATAAAGGTGGTCTGGAACCAATGTACCGGGCTGTTAGGATGCGTTTGGAAGTGAACCGCCGGGAGTGGCAAGAATCATCTTTAAATACCTACAATCTAGCCGCATTTCAACAATTAAAAAATCAAATTAATATAACTAACACAACATCAACATCTGTAGAAGAAATTCAAGAATGTTGTATTTGTTTATATTGTATTGCTCCATTTCAAGCATTATTCATTGCACCATGCTCACACATTTATCATTACAGATGTTTACGTCCATTATTAACTCAAAACTATCCCGGTTTTTCATGTCCATTATGTAGAACATATTCGAATTTAGAAGCAAGTGTAGCTGTAGAAGAAAATGAAGTTTTACAAATGCTTGGTTTATCTAATCTACCGACTACAACAACCACAACCACTACATCTGAAGAAGAAGAAGACGATCTAGAAGAAATTCCACATCATCATAATCGTGAAAAAACAATACTTGATGAAGAAAACCAAGAGGTATTATATATTAATAATTAAATTTATTACAAAAATATCTAAAAAAACTTTAAAGAATTCTGTACATTCTTCATCATCACCGTTAATACGACCATCTTTATTTTTTCAACGTCAAATATCATCGTCAGATGGTGGATTAGCAGCAACTTTGGTAGGTTCTCCCCCTCGAAGATTTGATGCAGGAGTCACTGAATAACAACAACAACAGCAACAAGAAGGAGGTGCTATTATGAGAGAAATAGAAGTTTACTCTACTGCATCTACACAAAATACTATATATATATATATATATATCATCACATTAGAAATATACTGTTTTTTTCCTTTTTATTATTATTAAACATGTATTCCAAACTGACAACATTTTATGCTTATTGAATCGAAGGGATTTCTTACCAGAGGAGAAAATGCCAGAATTTATAAAGTAACCATAAATTATACCTTTCTTTTTAAAAAATTCTTTCATGCACTTTAAAGCAAGACAACAAATGACACAACTTTTCATATTAAGCATCAACTTGTATAGTATTTCTCCATATTTCTATTTTGAGTCGAATCTTGGTCAGTAATTATTATAATCTAAAATTCAGTATGAATATCACTAATCTGTATACTATCATAAAGGAATGGCATTTTTTCCATAAAAAAAACATGTATATAAATCAGATATCAAAGCTTGTTCAATCTCTCATTTGTTTAATAACTACTTTGAAGCATTAGGATTTTTTTTTAAATGCACGAATAACATTATAAGCATGTCTGAAATTGATCGTTTGAAATTATAATAATTTGATAAGAATTTACAGAAGGGTACATATATACGAATGAACAAATAAATTTTTTTTTATCATGCATACATGATTTACAAATTATTTTCTGCATATACCGGTAATGACCCAAAAATGTTGTATTAAACTGTTCGTTAAATATTGAGTAAAAATTCTGACTTCGCCGTGTAAAATATGCCAAAAATATGAAAAAATGCAAAATCTTCCGTGAAGTATATTTATGTTCAATCGGTAAGCTTTATATTATACAAATACTCGAACATAAGGCTAAATAAAGTACAATTTCCAACAAAAGGATACGTTTTGCGTTCGCTTTATCAGCAATGATTTTAAAATGCTCAAGCAAGAATGATTTTGAAACTTGGCAGTAAACCATATAGATATCAGCATTTGTCAATTAAATGTCTTTTTGTACCCCACCCAATCTGGAATAAGTTTATAATTTCAAAAAAAAAAAAAGATATTAAATATGTGTAAAAATCTGAAACATTAGCGCTAAAAAAATTATACCAGCTGCAAAAAATAAGATATTTCTGGATACTTGGTTTTGGATTAAAGTTAAACATATCAGGTACATTGGCATGTATTTTTTTCTTGGTGTTATTAGTAAAAAAAAAAAAAAAAAAAAAAAGTAGCACAGAAATAAAAAATGAGATCAGATTTTGGAGAAAGCAGAGAATTTTTACCTGTCTCTGAGTCTCTTATGAGTTATACAATAAATTTAGGGTAGATAGCATAATGCTATCAATTCATATATATCAAATAGTGTTCTAAAAAATGTTTGATATGAGGCTAGTTATAGAAAAGAGGGCACGCTCTGATTTCAATGATTAAAAACTATGAAAATTCAAAATTTACTTAAGCAGGTACCTACAAAAAAAAAAAAAAAAAAAAAAAAAAACCACACCCATTTAATTTATGAAATGTAACTTTTCCATTGCAGAGTGTAGCTCCAATTATCAGAAATGTGCCGCATAAAAATCGTTAAAAATATTACTAATTTGATTTTATTTTACAAATAAAAATATACACACATTTGAATGCAAAAAAATAGTTATTGATGATATTATTGAGTTTCTTCTGTAATAGCAACACTGCCATCTGTGGGGGTAGCAGCAGCGGCAGCGGCAGTGGCGGCAGCAGCAGCGGCATCTTGTTCCTTTCTGAGCTCCTGATTTTCAGTAGATCTTTGTAAAAGATGATCAGGTGTTGATTCGGGTATGATGCCAAAGATACGCTGACACAAAGATCTCTTATCTTTCTTGTTTAATAAAACATTGAGTGAGTTCTTGCCCTTCCACACAGGCAAAACAAGAGGAGCAGTGAATCTAACTTTATCTTCTTCATTAGCAACATCTTGTTGAGAATCATCTACACGAGCAATACAACAACCAGATTCCATGGCTCGTACCTTTTCTCTTAATTTTTCAGGGAATTCTTCCAAAGTAGGGAAAGCTTCAACCAACAAAACCTTGAGTACATTCATATCTACAATGATGCGACGTTTATCACTCATGACAGCATCTAAAATAGGCATACCCTCAGATGTGAGACGGAAAGGAGAGCCATTTTCAATAGGTGATGATTGACGAACAAACAAACGGACACCGGTATTTACAGTTTGAAGACGAGCAAAGTCTTTTGACTCCAATACTTGCTTGATAGAACTAGATACAAAGTAAAGACTGCGGCCCTTGGCATTACCATCGGAACGCAAGAGGAATTGATCACGAGGGAAATTGGGGTCAAGACCATAGAATTCAGTAATCTCCTTGAGGTCAGATGAATCAGCAGCCATCATTTCAAAAGGTGCTTCTTTGATACCGGGAACATCTCTTTTAGGCTTACTTTCATAAGGCTTTACCTCCTCTTCCTCCTTATCAGCAACATCAGCATCTGTTTTGGCTTTTTTAGTAGATGTGGCTTCATCTTCTTCAACAACATCATCAACACTAGCACGTTTAGTAGGAATAATCTCTTCTTTAGCAATTTCCATTTCCTTTTCGGCTTCCTCAACATCGGCTTCGGGAACTTCACTACCCTTTTGTCTAGCAAGAGTGATACGGTCAGCAGCTGTCAATGGCTTAATCTTTTCAAATACAGCAACAAAGAAACCACCGGTATCTTGTTGATGAGGGTAAATACGGAGACATCTATCCAAATTCATCTCCTTGGCTTCTTCAGCAGTAGGGGGGAAAGTACTTGGGAAGTGCTTCTTGCGTTGTCTCAAGTCCTTGATATCATCTATAGATTCAATAAACTCACCTTCCTTGGTTGTAACCTTCCAAGTACTCAAACCAGGTTTACGCTTTAATTCAGGCAAAGATGTTGAAACATCTACAAGACGAATAGCACCCTTAGTTTGACGAAGAACTTCAGCAACAACAGCCTCGTTTTCAATTGGGTTAAAAGAACAAGTAGAGTAAACAATACGACCACCAAGTTTAACAAGTTGACAACCTCTAGCAAAAATTTGAACTTGAGTACTATGAAGAGTAAGACCAGCAACAAGACTCCAACTGTTCCAAATCTTTTCATTCTTACGAATGGTACCATCACCACTACATGGGACATCACAAAGAACTCTATCAAATTGCCAACCGACTGGATTGCCGTTACTACCATCACGAGGTACATGAATATTGGGAAAATGAGCACCATCATGATTAGTAGCCATAAAACAAGGTGATTGCAATCTCTTGGATTGGTGAACTAACATATGACTACGCTTATAATCAGCATCATTAGCTACAACGAGACCAGCTATTTTTGTATAAATTAGAAAATCAATCAATATTTATATTCATAAATCACTTACTAGGCATTTCATTTAATTTATCATTAGAGTGGACAGCTTCAATGATTTGAGCAGTTTTTGAACCAGGAGCAGCACACATATCAAGAACCCATTGATGAGGCTTGATATCCATAAGAAGAGGAGGGACCATACTAACTGCTTCTTGTCTACTAATGTTACCCTAAACATTCCCACCACAAAAATAATCAATACGTCTCTTTGTGCTCAGTATATAATAAAACTTACAGCTTCAGTTTCTGTTACCATAAATTTATGGAATTTTTGAAATTCGGGTGATTTCTTAATTACAAGTCTAGGAGCGTTGACTTGCCAGCCAAGGTTATCAGGATACCAAGGTAATGGCTTGGGAGGTTCAATCTTGACACCGTCAATTACAACATCTTGCATATTAGGAACATAGGTTTTTTCAAGAACATTCAAAATCTCCATGGCAGCACTATCAATTTATCGTCCATTTAACATTTTGTTTCAAATCATTATTGATTTAAATATGATCAAACTTACGCTCTACTACCAGTAATACGGAAAGTACTGGGCAAAATGGTCTTGAGATGCTTATAAAATACTTCAAACTCTTCCTCTGACAAAAGATTTTGTTTCTACATTTACCAAGGGATTATTAGTCAATACTGTAATAAACGAAATAAAAGAGGGTCTGACTTACCATGTAGTAATTCTTGAAATCTTCATTGTCTCTTTCAATGGTGGCAAAAGGCTTACGTTCATCAAAGAATTTTTGACTTTTCTTATTGCTGTCTTCAGTACTAGCAGCGGTACCCTCAGCATTCTAAAAAGAAATTAATTTTTAGTTTAATTCATTTAATAGTAGATCAAAATCTATTTCTACCTTGTTTTTGTTGTTTCCACGCTTCTTTCTACCGAAACCCATTTTGAAATTAGCTTTTTTTTTTTTTTTTGAAAACGTCAAATATGAAAAGTGATTCAAAAAAAAAAAGATCAAAAAGTTTTTTTTTTTTATTGCAATTGTGGATGGCTTTGAAACTCCATAAACTTAGGTGGAGGAGGCTTCACAAAATACTTTTGTCTTATGCATTTTTGTAGCCTAATTCAATCAAAATTGACAGTATTTTCTAGAAATAAAAATATAAAATAAAGATAGAGGTTATTTTTCAATTAGTTTTACAATCAACCAAAAAAAAAATTTTTTTTTTTGGATTACTGTTGCTTTAATGAAAAAATTCTTTAAAGCTTGAATTGGAATCAGGGAACCAACTAAATCACTACAGCGTTTGTAATAGTTGTTTATATTTAAGATGGCTGCTTCTAGCTATAACATGGTTTGGATTACATTTTAATGGTTTTGCATACTCTTATTATATAAATATAAGTTTGTTATTTTTGAAATTAATATTTCTCTTTTGTTTTTAACAGTTATATTTGGCAGACATCTTTTTGGTCAAAATATTTTCTCAACAAATCATGTTGTACAAAATATCCTTTAAATTTCGACTGCTCTTCTAAATATTTTTTTACTCGCTTTGACCATAGATACGTATTTGCAAATTAACATATTGAATATTATCAATCATAGTTTCGAGAAAAACGCTAATAAGCTGCCCAAAATGACAAAAGTCGCAATGTTTGGCCAGTCATAGCTCTTTAATAAAGCGGATTTTCGACTTAAAAACATGCCACATCGTATTTTATTATCTAAAATTATGATATGGAACACTTTTTAGAATTTTTTTTGGTAAAATGTAAAAATCAATTTTTTCCCTTATAGTAGCAAGGGTCGAGACGACGATTTCACTAAATCCCAATTTTCACATCAAAAGCGGGATTTTTTACTATGATATTTATAATATCAAAATGATCGTATGAATGAAGCGGTGTCTGTAGAAGCATTAGATTGTATGATTGTTTTGCTCAAATTCGACTTTTTCGTAAAAAACTTTTTTGAGGTTTTTCGAGATTATGTTTATGAAAACTTAATGAACCAATTTTTTAATAGTACCATCAGATTGAGTAAGAAAATATGCATATATGAGCTTAGAAGCACAAATACGATAACCTTAGTAAAATATGTGACACCATTCGTAAAAAGATCTGAGTTGTCAAAATGAATGAAAAAAAAGTTCGTTTGAGATCTATGAATTTAAATGCCGCTTTAGTTTTTCAAACATTACCATCTATCTTAAAAGGATTTTAGTGCAAAATCTAAAGTTATGATAGGATATTTTATTAGTGCCGATGGGCTGCTTAGACATGCTAGTCTGTTCTCTGACTTTTACTTGGCAACTATCATGTATGTAAAGATGACAATATTTAACTTTGACTCTAACTAGATGAGCCAAAAATGGGATACAGGCAAATAGAAATGGTGAGCATGCGGTGGTTTTTCAATCGAATGTTTGACAATTTGCCCTGAAAGCGTTCTAAATTTTGCAAAGAATAAGTTGAATAGGTGTGCAAAGTTTCAGATTTATATAAATTAAGTATACCAATTATATTTAGTATAGGTAGAAATACGAAATAAATGATACCATTTCTAGGGGGGGGGGTTTTTTATTATTAATTATTTAAAATTAAGATTTACATACAAATTAAATTATTCTTATAAACTATAGTCATTGCTATTATATTAAACACAGTAAGGCATTGATCTTTGTCCATGTAAAGTGTTATTTTTGTTGTTGTTGTTGTTTGGGGTACTATTGTTTGGTGTCAAACTAAGATCTTGCATCATATTATTCAATTCTCCTTGTGGCTCTTGCAGACTTGGTTGGTTAGGTGATAAATCCATGGAATAGGCTTCTGAAACTTTTTGAAGAGGATGAATTGAGTAAGAGTCTATTAAATTTGATGGATTTTGGGGTATATTATTATCGTAGGCGTCAAAAATATTGTATGTTGAACGCCTTAATGGTTGGTCTTTTTCTTGTTTATTATTTTTCAAGGTCATATCTGAGAATTTCGTCTCTAGAGGTTGTGTATTACTTGTTGTTGACATGATGATTATTTCATATGGAATATACTTGAAAGAAGAAAAAAAAAAACTTTAAAAAAACCCCCAAGCTACGCCGTATTATATTATAACTATGTCCATTTCTAATTCGATGATAACAAAATGATTTTAAATTGCCGTTTACAATATCTTTTTGAATGCTGAAATACAATGATTTGTACAAGACACCAAATGTTTATCTATTTTGTCGTCATTTGTAACGAGAAAAAGTGATAAAAGTGCCCCGAATAGATTTTACCTTTTTTAGTGGTAAAATATGATTAAATGTTGCCGTAAGAAAGAACTCCCATCTAATGAATAGTAGGTCAGTTAGTTAGTCAGCCGAGGAAATTTGCCCATTGTAACACATTAAAAATAATGCCAGTGCGTTTTGTTTAGTTTTTATATTACATATGAGATTTTATTTATAAGAAAGAGTTGATTTACATAGATATAGACATATTGATAAAAAAAAAAAAGAAAGAAAGAAAAAAAAAGTAGGTATTCATATAATGGAAAAAAAAATGTTGTCATTACATAAAAGGTTGGAGGGAAAGTATAAAATTGTATATAGGTGATTTTATGTTACAGTTAAAGAGTGAAAATGCAAAAATAAAAAAATAAAAAAGGTATATGGTGAAAGTTAATTGGAACAAGATACTTCATTATTTGTTGAAGTGGGTGGCTCCAAACTCGGAAAAGATACATAATCTTCTTTGAATGATAAAGCTCTTTTTTGATTCCAATCAATGCTCCAATTTGTAACTGTAGAATTGTCTGAAGCCATTGAATAGCTACGAATTATGTTTGGTTGTTCTTGCTTGTTTGCTTTTCTTATAGATTTGATATTATTTGATAATTCATCATCATCATCTTTGCGCTTCCATTCATTCCAAAATTGAAACATTGCTTAAAAATTGTGTATACAGTTGCTGTGGTAAATAATTAACAGAAAAAAAAAATAACTGAAATTTGACCCTTCCTTTTATATGTTTTTTATGGAAAATCTTGATCGTCGGGTCTGTCTAGATTCTCCCAAAATTGAAGCCCTTGATTTTCTTAAAAAAGAAGCCAAGAATAAATCTCGACTTGATTCTTTTTGTGTTACCGGAGCATGTACGTGGTCTTTTTTTTTTTTTTTTTTTTTTTTTCCTTACTTATCACAAGATATAGAGTGATTTTATACCTATACAATTAAGAACATGAAAACTTACAAATAAACTGCATTATAGAACATACGAGAATTATTTTGTTTTTAGTAGAAAAATATATAATTGCATTGAATTGAACAGCTTAACTACTCTAATTCATTTCAGCAACTATTTTTACTTTTTTTTTTGTCATGTATTTATAGTAACAATATATCATTTTCACCATAAAAAATATTCCTTTATAACAGCTCCTTTTCCTTTTCCTATTTTAAAAACTGTCGAAAAAAATGTGGAGTGATAGTCCGACCCGATTTTTTATTGCCATGTATACATGGATCTTCTCTCCTAAAATCATCCCACGAGGCTTTTAAATCAAGTACAACAAAGCTTGACCTTTCGCAGCATGATTTGATCGGCTTTAATATACCAATTTCCTCATGTTTATTAACTATTCCTATTGGATGTTCTTTTTTTGGTTCATATCTTTTATTGCTGTGATTGACCCCCAATTTTTTACTATCCAGACATTTCGTTTTTGGTGCACAAAACAACCACATTTTCATCCTCAATTCTACGTCACTTGCAGCAAAAAGAGGACAACAGCTCAGCAAAAGAAAAAGAGAAAAAAGAATTTTATATTTCCAATATACAAATAACCGTTAAAAATGGAAGAATCATCATCAAAGACATCTCCAATGGATACAACATCATCATCTCCTACTACTACAACAACTACAACTACAACAACCGCAACAAATGAGCAAAAAAATCTTCAAGCTGAAGACACCATTATGAATGAACAATCTGAAAAGAAAAAACCTGAACAACAACATCAAGATCAAATCTCTTCTCGCGCCAACGTTGAACTTGAAGAAGCTCGTAAATATCTTGTTGACCAGACGCAACCTGTCAATACTCCACCTTTTGCTTCATGGTTTGACATTGAAACAATTCACAATATCGAACGCGTTTCTCTGCCAGAATTCTTTACAAATAATAATCTTTCTAAAACAGCTCTAATTTATCAAGATTATCGCGATTTTATGATCAATACTTATCGTCTTAACCCTAAAGAATATTTAGCTGTTACTGCATGCAGACGTAATTTAGCTGGTGATGTATGTGCTATTATGAGAGTACACGCGTTCTTGGAACAATGGGGATTAATCAATTTTGAGGTTTGTTAACAAATTTTAATTGAAAAACATCAAGTTTATTAACAATAAAATGAAATTAGTGCGATCCTTCAACATGGCCTTCATCTGTAGGCCCTCCATTTACAGGTCATTTTAGAGTAACAGCAGATACACCTCGCGGCCTTGCACCATTTAAGCCTAATATTAAGCCAAATGCTTCTGCTTCTGCCGATAATGCAGCACCTAAACCATCCACTATGAATGTCGAATTACGGCAAAAAGTATTTGAAACCAATTCTGGTAAAGATACAAAGCAATATCACTGCACTACATGTGGTGCTGATTGTTCTCGCGAACGTTATCACAGTGTAAAGACCAAAAATATGGATCTTTGCTCTCTTTGTTATAAAGATGGGCGTTTTCCTATCACTAGTTTCAGCAGCGATTTTATTCGATACGAATTAGATGCTTATAAACATGGCAGTGAAGATAAAACAGCATGGTCGGACGAGGAAACTTTGTTATTATTGGAAGCAATTGAATTATACGATGATGATTGGAACACTATTGCAGAATATGTTGGAACCAAAACTAGAGAACAATGTATTTTTCACTTTTTACAAATGCCAATTGACGAACCTTATCGTGATGAAGATGAACATGATTCAGTATTACAACATAAACGTACACCGTTTTCTCAAGCCGATAATCCTGTCATGTCAATTTTGGCTTTCTTGGCTTCTGCTGTAGATCCCAAAGTAGCTTCTGCTGCTGCAGATGCTGCTATCGCATGTCAAGAGCAACAACAAACAAAAAAGAGAAACAAAAGCGAACAAGATGTGGATGATATGGAAGTCGATAAAGATGTAAAGAAACCTCGTACATCTATTGAAAAGGCAGCTTCTGTTGCATTAGGTTCTGCTGCTGCTAAAGCTAAATCTTTATCTAGTATTGAAGAACGTGAAATTCGTCGTCTTGTTCATTCGGTAGTCGACACAGAAGTGAAGAAATTGGAACTCAAGATGAGTTATTTTGATGAACTAGAAGCAGTTTTAGATAATGAATTAGAATCAATTACACAGCAACGCAAAGAGATATTTTCTTACCGTTTAGCAGTTAAAAAATCAGAAGCATTATTACAGAAAGAAATTGAAAAACGAGGTGGACTTGATGCGGCAGTTGAGGATGGTTGGACACCACAACAATTACAACAATTTGTTCAAACTACATTATTTAGAGAAGATTATCGTTTAATTAATTTATCAAACTTTGATGAAGATGGTTTATCTCATCCTTCTTCTGCTATGGAAGAAGAAGGAAAAGAATCTCAAGCTATTTTAACTCTTTAAATTCATTTATAAAATCTTGCATATTTCCTAATTAAAAAAAAAACAAAAAAAAAAATTATACATATTAAAACAGAAAATATAAGCTTAACCTTAATGCCTTCTATTTTATATAGCTCTTTTATTTTGTACTTTTTATTTATTCTAATTGCTTTGGGAAAACTTTTTAAAAACAATCTGTCAACAAAAATATGGCACAAAACAAAAGAAAAAAGCTGCTGTTTTAGAACAATTAAAAAATATTAGAACTATGTATTTCAAATAGCAAAGCAAAAAATACGACCTTAATTTACAAAGGCATTGACTAGATACTTCCAGTTACAAGCTACTTTTATCTTGCCAAATATTCTCATAAAAATTTCTTAAAATCAACTAGTTAAAATAAATATATATATTTATTTTCATTAAAAAAGGAATTTAAACAATTATTTTTGATCTGTATTAAATACATCTACATAGCGAGAACGCATAGGTTTTCTAACACCACCTGCTGCTCTTCTACTAGCTGGTGGTGTATTAAATGAAGGAGGTGCAGCATTAGGTACACCACCACTTGTTGAACCACCAACTGAAATGGGTGGCATATTTGGTGCTGAATTAATACGAGGAGGAGGCATACTACTTGGCTTTAATCCAGCTAATGGAGGTGCCATTGGACTAGCAGCTGGAGGTTGTGGAGTAGCGGCTTTAGGAGGAGGAGGAACTGCTGCAACAGCAGGTTTCGTATCGTTCTATATACATTTTTTTTTTAAAATTTAATTCAACATGTCTTATACATTCTTCAAAACTTACAAGTTTGTTAACCCATCGCTTTTCTTTCTCATCATAATAGAATGAACTTTCTTCACCCAAATTAGCCTTGACAGCCTTCTTTTCATCAGCATTTTGTTCTTTTTCTTTACGAGTAAAAATAGAGAACAAACCCCAACCACCGCCACCACCAGTAGCTTTTTCAGTATTTTCTTTGTCTTTTTTACTGTCTACTTCGTTTGGCTTTTCTTTGACTGTACTATCAGTTGTTTTAATATCTGTATCATCATCAAGCTTCTTCTTGGGTTTGGAATTTCCGAAACCTAAATCGTCATCATCATCCCAAGATGCCATCTTTGGAGTTTCTGCAGGTGCAGCTGTTGTATTTACAGGTGTATATGCATCAGGTTGATAGCTTGTGTTTGTATTGGTTTCAGATTGATAGGGTTCATAAGTATTTTGTAGATCCTCAGTTTGATTAGCATCAGATCCTCCCCACCATGCTGAATTATTATTATTTTCATTTTCTGTTGTATTGATAGCAGTAGATTGACCAAATGGTGATGTAACTGCAGTAGAAGCAACAGCAGGAGATCTATTTTGAATACCAAATGGTGATGATACTGGTTGAACATTAGCTTGGAAGGGTGATTGAATGCCTTTAGGTTTACCAAATGGAGATGTTACAGCAGCAGGAACAGAAACTGCAGGCACGGTGGTATCAGCAGATTCAGTGTAACCACCCCCATAGCCATAGCCGTAATTATACCCATCTTGTTGAAGCGAATCACCTGCTGCCTCTTGTCCAGTGTAATCATGTGTTTGATTGTTATTATAGTCTAGAAAGTTTTTTTTTTTTAATAAATGTAGACACACATGTGAATAATATGTTGTACATTGTACACAATTTACCTTGACCACCATAGCCATAACTTGTTGTAGCATAATTATTAGTACTATAATTTGCTTGTGAATTCACTTTTTCTTCAATTGAACCAATCAATGCATCGAAGCTTTCTTTGTTTAATAAAGATGTAACATTCTCACTGTAAATTTGTGTTAAAAAATAGTGAATCTGTCATTATAAATGTACATTTTACCTTTCATTTGTTGTAGTATGACTAACATCACCAATTTGCTTTAAATTTTCCAAAGCGGATGAATCAATCTTACCAGTGATAGAGTCAACATATTTCTTTGATTCTTCGGTAAAACCAAGTTCAGTAAGCCACCAAGCTAAAATCAATTTGAAATCTTGTTGAATAGAAGCTTTTGATGCAAATTCGTACAACTCTACAAGATATAGTGCATCTAGATCCGTATAAATATCATCACCTATAAGCTTATTGTTGTCCAGACCAGATACATCGGGTGATAACAGATAGCTTTTTTATACAATAACAAAGATTCATTTAGTACAACAGACAAATCATAACAATAAAATCTTACCATAAACGGGCTTCATTATTCTTGTTTATGAATTTCAATTGATCACCAAGACCCTGAATAGATGTTTGATCATTGGCAGAGCGATTAGCTAAAATCAATGATAGTGCAGATTGCCATCCTTGTAATGTTTCCTCTGTGTATACAGCTTCAGAATTAAAAGATGTCTTTACATATTCACAAACTAAATTATTAATTGCGGTTAGTTTGATCATTTTTGATCATAAGAATATCTTCTTACCCGCATCTGCACCGGCACCATTAAAAACGGAATACAACATACGCAATGCCTTTTTATCAGCAGGGACTTGAGGAACCAGTTCTGTAGTTGAAGAAAAAAGTTCTCTTTGGATGAATTGAGTAACAGTTTTCTTGAAAAGGCCATTATTATCATTTTTCATACTGGTAGCGATAATTAAAGAATGAGCCCACATATCATGTTCATTAGCAAATTGACATGCTCCTACACGATCTCCCTTGATCAAGAAAGCTTCTAATTGATCCAAGTGTTCTTTTGTAGTACCATCAATCCCATTCTCGGATGAAGATGATATCAGAGCAATAAGAGATTTATCCAACTCACCACTGTTTAATAGAATTTTGTTAATAAACAAAAGCATGATTTTCTATATTCTCACAAAAACTTACCCATCACCCAACACACTTTCTTGATCCTCCAACATTGATTTAACAACACGCCACAAAAGAGCTTTACTTTGATCATTGTTGTCAAATGACTCTAAACGAGTACCAACATAAGCCAAAGCACGTTTACGTTTTTCTTGGTCATCAAGATCATTTTGAATAATGACAGAATTATCTATAAACTGCTTCAAACTAGCAATCATGGCATCCTTTTTATCATCCATGGCAGTACGTTGAATGGGTTCTGCAATGGCACCAAATACAGCAGTAGACATGGGACTAAATCCTTCCAAATTATTATTATAAGCACTAGGCGATGTAGCAGAAGGTGTAGTAGATCGGGAAATGCCAGCCAAGGGACGTCCACATTCACAACAGAATTTAGCCTTAGGTTTGTTCTCTCCCTCACAAAGACGATCAGGACAAGGAATCAATTGAGGTCTTGGTGAAGCCATACGCTCTGTCATTGGTGGTGGAACTGTAGCAGATCGTTCCATGATGGGATTGCTGTAGTTATTTCCATAATAACCTGCAAAAGGAGATGAACTGTGGTGGCGACGATCAGGCTCAGTAATACTATTGGTTCGTTGAGGATAGTTTTGTTGCATTGGTGGAGGAGGAGATGCAACGCTTTTAACGGAACCTTCACGAGGTGGTGGTGGTGGAGATGTCATGGATTGACTTGCAACAGGAGGAGCACTGTAAATTGGTGTTGTTGTTGTTGGCTCATAACCACCATATTGTTGAGGTTCGTAACTACCTGTGGCAACAGCAGTAGCAGATGATGGGTCGTAAGCATTAATTGATTGAGACTCATAACCAGTAGATTCATAGGGTTCGTAAGAAGTACTTTGTTCAGGCTCATAAGAAGTTAACTGTTGAGGCTCGTAACTAGTAGTTTGTTGAGACTCATAGCCAGAACTTTGTTGAGGCTCATAATTAGTGGTTTGTTGAGGTTCGTAGTCAGTTGCTTGTTGCTGAGGATCATAATTTGTAATTGGCTCGTAACTAACAACTTGCTCTGATTCGTAATTTAAAGTTTGATCTGGCTCATAAGCAGATGTTTGTTTAGTTTCATCAGCAGATGCTTGTTGAGGCTCATATGCAGATGTATGTTGAGTTTCGTAATCTGTTACAGGATGAGATTCGAAGCCAATAACTTTATCAGATTCATAAGTATTCTCAGCAGGTTGATTATTAGGTTCATAGCCGTAATTGAAATCATAGCTAACTGAGTGATCTGGCTCATTAGAGATAATCTGCTCACTTTGATCAGGCGCATGTGATTGAGGAATTTGCTTGGATTCTTCGGATTGTTGACCAGGTAAGTAAGTGCCAGCTTCGGTAGTAGATACAACAGTAGGCTTTTCTTTTTCTTTTTGTTCTTCAGCTTGAGGCTCTAAAACTGAATCAGTGATAGCCTTATCCTTGATTTCAGGGCTCAATTCACTAGCGAAAACAACAGACTCTGCCTTTACCTCATTCCCAGGTACTTTTTGATCTTCTGTGGTAGATGTAACTATCGAGCGGTCATCAATTACGTCTCCTGATTGCTTATCAAAATGCTCCAAATTATCTGTTGTCTTTTGAGAAGAACTGTAGTCATCAGTTGTTTCCATCAAAAGATCAATCTTGTCAGACACTTGTTCTTGATGTTGATTATTTGATCCACCCAATACTAAATCATCTAAATCATTCAAATCTTCCTCAGGAACCTCATGTTGTTGCTGTGATTGCTCGGGTACATCATTCACATCAAATGAATCTTTGTGAGAAATAAGAGTAGATGGGGTATTGGTCTGAGGTGGAGGAGAAATAATAGTTGATTTTGGAGGTGGTGGAATAAAGTCTTGAGCAACTGAACTTGTAACTTGTTTAGGTGGTGGAGGTGGAGATAATACATTTTTGGGAGGTCCAGATGGAGGTGGGCCAACATCTCTGGTAGGAGGAGGTGCTTGATATTGTTGCAAATCTTCTGCCTCAAAGTCAGCTTGAATTTGAGAATAGTTGTTATTATTAACATCAACTGGAGCATATGCATCTTGTTCATATTGAGGCTGTCGGAGATCAGTAATAGCATTATCGACAGTGGTTTTAGTGGTTGCGATAGTATTAGGATCATATGATTGATAACCATAATCTAATTGCTGTTGACTGGCATCGGCAGATGTGTCTACTGGAGCGTAATTTTGCATTCCATATGGATCTTGCTGTTCAGTTGTATAATGTTGAGTATCAATAGTTTGCTCGGATTGGACTTGAGCTGGTACTTCTGCAACAGTATTAGTGACAGGAGCATATGATTGAGGTTGATAGCTTTGTTGATGTTGAACTTCTTTGGGTTGAGGAGTTGCATAATCGGTGGGATTATAGTAGTTTTGACCAGTCATAGCTGCAGTTGGAGGAACAGTAGTGGCTGATTGAGAAGGCTGATGAGCGACGGTAGTAGGTGCATAAGCATTAGGATCATAATTATCTTGAACTGGAGCATAAGCCTGCTGTTGTTGTTGAGGATCAGCTATACCAGTATTATCGCCAGCAGCAGCATCAGCTGTAGTATAAGCATTTGGATCGTAACCTTGTTGAGCATAATAATCTGCATATTGAGGATCATATTGATAATCATAAGTTTGTCCTTGTTGATCATAGCCGTATTGACTCATATCATATTCTTGGTTGGTATTAGGATCGTAATAATGAACTTGGCCTTGATCGTCATAATAATAATGTTGATTAGGATCGAATTGGATCCATTGAGATTGGTCGTATTGTTGCTCTCCTCCTTCTACTGCTTGCGATTGCTGTGTTTGTTGTTGATTATTATCATAACTACCATAAGTATTTGGATCATAAGCTTGAGTTAAAGAAGTAGCCGGATTGCTTGATTGTTGCTGACTTTCCTGGCTATATGACTGAGTTAAATTTGAAGCAGGATTTTGCTCGAAATCATCGAAAAAGGAGTCAGAAGCCTGTTGAGGTTGATCGAAAAATGAAGCTGCAGACGCGTTGGATGCCACAGGTGGATTAGTAGATTGAGGGATGGCATTAGAAGCTGTATTACTAGATGCAAAGAATAAATCAGCGTTCCCACTTGAGCTGTTACCGAACAAACTTGAAGCATCCCCTGCTACTGTTTTTGGTTGATGTTCTTCAGTGACAGCAGGTTGTTTATCTTGAATTTCATCTTTTTTTGGTACTGGTTCTGAGACAGGATGTTGCTGTTGCAACTGACTGAAAGGATCATCTCCAGTTGAGTCTCCAAATAATGAAGATGTATTGGGTTCCTCTTTATGAGAAGCCATTTATATAAGTGCTATAAGAAGTTTTTGAAGTTAGTTGAAAAGTCCATATAATATGAATTTCAAGATTAGTAAACGCTGAACTTTTCTTACATTGTAACTAGTTTCTTTTTTTTTTTTTTTTGCCAGATAAGCAAATGGTAAATCAAGATGTAGATACTCTTTTCTTTAAAATTAACCTTTTCACCTTCTCTTGTATTGAAACTTCAAACAAAAAGTTGGTCAGATAAAAGGAAAAAACCTTGTAAATGAACACGAAGGCAAACGTCCATATTACATTTGAATTATTATATTGATATTAAAGCCCAGAGCTAATTCTCATTCGAAATGTCTTGTCTTCCTATTCGCTACCACACTTGCTACTTATGAGCTAATCACTAAACAATTGGCTATTTTTATAGGGATTTTCCTGCATTCATGAAATGTATCTATTTTCTTTGTTTACTTGAGTTTACACCGTAAATGCTTTATCAATTGATTGTTGGCAGATATATTGTCTATATTCTAATCTGCTAACATTTGATTTAAGATAATGAATTATAATAGTTGTGTAAACCTGTGATTGGCTTCCGAAATAAATTCAATTCCTGCGCCATATCACTTTAATCCTCCAGAATAAATATTGGAAATTAAGTATGTTAGCATACAGGTTTAAAGAATTAAATCAACTTGCTTGAAAAAAGCCTATTATTTTTCACTATCAGTAAAATATGTCATCAATTTGTAGTATGTACGTGCTATATGGCAAGAATATACTTTTTATGGCCGTAATAGGTATGATTTCTGCCTCAAATCTTCTTTCCCTTGAAGTGCATTGATTGTAAAACAGTAGTATGTAATGTCTGAGTATATGGTTTAAGGGTGAGAAAATGAAGACATATGCGCCAAATAGGTCCGTATGAATTACGATCCCCAACCTTCAAAATAAGGCCATGCCACCTTTTTTATAAATAATTCCATATCAAATAACGTCTAGGATAAACCTTTGATATTTTAAATCAGATGTAAATTGGCTGCATTATGCTGCATGTTCCTGAATTTATTTTATATCTCATAAAAGGCTAAAAAACAGATGAAATTCACTGCTTTTTACTTAAAAACTGGGTCTCGTTTTTTATCCCTATTCTATTTTTTTTTTCACTAAATAATACCAAGTAAAAATTATATGCCAATGTACCTGAGATGTTCAACTTTGATTCAAAAGTAAGTATCCAATAATATCCTATCTTTTGCAGTTTTTATAAATTTTTCAATGTTAATGTTTCAGATTTTTACAGATATTTGACGTCTAAAAACCAAAACCTTTGAGCCTTCATACCTCGACAGAAAAGTAAACCATACTAACAATTTCTAGTAATAAAATTTACTTTTTTTGTAATACTTTATAATATATTTAAGTATAAAAATTTTAGACAATTATTTTTCTGTTTTTTTCTATACTTTTTGTGAAGAATTTCAAAATATTCGTTAAATTGAGCGTCATTTACCTTTTTTTCATGTCAAGGTCTCTTTGTGCCCTAGTTGCAGTGGAATTACATACTAAAAGCTTGATAATCATAAAATAACTTAATTTACAAGTATCACTCACAGAGTTCATGCCACTTGAAATATTAAAGTGCAGCAATAATAAAGAGATACTCAAAGTGAACACAATAACAAACGCATGCGAAAATACAAAATACTTTTGAACCAATACATGTCGTGTGAACGATAGCACCCTTGATCACAGTGCAATCGATTACACAAATGACATATATACCAAGAAGTATTTTACCTAATTCAATAAATAATAATAGCAAAGATATTAGGTTTAATCAACTATTCCCCTGTGTCATAGTTACACTACCAATGAATAAGATTACAAACACACATTAGAATATTAGAATTCACAACCAAGGTTACCTAAATAGATATAGCTAATAGCTCCCAAAAGGCCCACATTGTCGCACTTGACATATAACCCTTTATGTTCGATGCTTCGCATGATTTATCCTTTCAATATGATATCAGTAACAACAACTCAAAATTAGAAGATTACTCCATTCAAGTCTGATGGTATACAAGCTCTCTAAATCACTATAAATACCCTCATACTTTTTCAATTATATTCAATCTTCAGAAATCTTTTGTAATAAAACTTTAGCTGATTATAATTGTATTTCTACCGCTTTTATTTTTATATTTTTTATTTTAGTAAACAACTTTGCAGTAAAATGAGAAAAGCTTTAAAAAAGATACAGTTTAAATCCTTCTTTATTCAAAATATGGATGGTGTGCAATAAGTCTATATTTCTACTCTATTTATATTAATTGTAATTTCATTATGCCTGGCAGTTTTTACTGTAACTGTCAGTGATTTATCTGAATTATGAATCACGGGATTACCAATTTAGAGTATTTGTTAAACCATAATGTTTATCAGGCCATGCTACATTCCATGCGTCTATTCATGCTTTTTATTGAATCACAAAAGTATGATTCTACTTTACTCATGCGATATCCATATGTTTATTTTTTTGATAAATATATTAGTTTGTCCGTGATTTAAGGTTTATATTGAGCTTCTTGATTTACATAATCAAGGCGCCTTTTTATTTTATGATTCTACTCGTTTTTTGATTATATAATTCAGTTTATTTTATTGTATGTTACGTTACTCATACTTTTCATATTTCATGATTAAATCTATGTCATCTCTATTTGAATATTAGAACATAGTTTTATTTGAGATGACACTTGATTTCTTATGTGTGGAAATAGTTGAGAGTTATAAGTAAATAACGATTATTTCCAATACAATAAAATAAAGAAGACTACAAGTGATTATTATCACGGAGAACGTAGGGTCTTTATTATTAAGTTAAAAAGGAAGCCAGGAGCCATCAGGTCCTGGTTTCTAAAAGTATTTATACTACTTCCGTTCCATTTGGATGTCAGATTCAATATGGAATTGAGTTGATATTTAATATAAATAATAGGCAAAAAACCGACAATAGTATCTTAGTTCAGCACAAACTTCATTATATACTGCACTAGTAAATGCGACTGAGTTCCTTCAAAATGTTGATTTTTCGTAGAAATATTCTTAAAAATGTGTAAAAAAATATCCTCGATTTTACTTCGACTTTTCCTTGTGTACAGTTAAGCATATAATTTTTATTTATAACAAATTTAATAAAAAATTGCTAGTGGGCACGTAGCATTTTTGATATGCTTTATTTTGCCCTGGTCAAATCGAAAGTGATAAAAGGATAGAAGACAAACTCAATTTGGATAATTGGTAAAATGCAAAAGTAAAACGTTATAAGAAGGCGATAATATGAATATCAGAAATTAGAAATTACGATTTGTCGAGAAGAAATGTTGGACGAAAAGATCACCGGAAGTTGGTTGTAGGCTAACATAGAAGCCTTTGTTTATATATACAGAATAAAGATACTAGAAAATAAAGTTAAAATTAGATATATTTATTGACTATATTTTGTATCAAAAAAAGATGATGACTTTTTAACAAGCATTAAGAAACAGGGTATTTATAGTTTTTTTGGAAATGTGGAATCAGTGACATATTCTATAACAGATTGTGAATTATTCTTAAAGTTTATAAATAAAAATACAATTTAAAAAGACAATAATATATCAGCTTTTCCAACTGTATATAAAAATAAAAGAAGTCTGAAGTTTATTAAGATTAGCACTAATTAAGATATAAAAGTATGGGTCTATTGTCTTTTATATCAGTTCATTATTTACTACTGAATGTTATATAAGATCGGATTTGCGATAATATATTTAAAAAAGAGTACAATAAAAGAGAATGTGTAATTAATTAGTTCTTCAACTGTACAATAAAAACAAGATAAAGTTTATTTAGATATAAAAGTATTGCCTTTTATAATGATTTAGTGTTGAGTTCCTGAGATACAATTAAGAGCGGTATTGAACTATTAGATTTGTTTGAGAGTAATTTATGGATTGATGTTAATCAATCATAATTAAGCCGTGATTGTAGAGCTTGTGAATTGCCTTGTTTCAATGCTGCGCTTGTTGTGCCTGGATTATGATTTGATATATCTTGACAGCTACTTGAATGATTAACCGCTGAGGTTAAAGAGTATGGTGTCATGATTTGAGTGGTCCGAGCCTTTCGGTTAATTGATTGAGAAATAATAAACTAGGCGTTTCTTATATCCGATTCTAGACTTGTTCTTTCATATTCTAAATAGTAATCAATGGATTGTATATTGTATAATCTATTAATTGGTTATAGAAGGCGATAAGGTATGATACTTGGTGGAATACAACACTGAGAATATAACTATAGAAGCAATAGATCAATATGATAAGTATTTATCCATATTGATTTAACAAATCAGGAAAACAATATGTTGAGTGCTTTTCCTAGTTGACATGTTTCAAGTTTAGTATTTGTCTTGTTCTTGTTTAATTTGTTGATGGAAGGTCCGTGTCTGGAGATCTAATTACATTAATAGCGCCGCCTATTAATATTGAGTTTGACATGAGTTAATTGTGCTACTGAGCCACATGGAAAAGTAGAATATCCGTAGTTGATACTTCCTTCTGAAGTATTGGTTACACTATGGATTTGCCCAAGAAGCCACAATCATAGTATCTTGACTATCAGGTTAGGATGTAGATTTGTAGAAGGTGACATGGAATACAACAAATACGTTGCAGCGGTGGCGCTCAGTTTTATTGAATTTGCCCAACTTTTTTACATTTTCTAAATATTAAATTAAAAGGAAAATCAACATTTTTAAAGCTATCAATGTGCGTATTATAGTGTGATACAATCTGTCAAGGTTTTATATATATATATATATATATATGAACATGTCCTGATATGTATAACAGTAGCAAACACTTTACAGAAATTTACGTATAGTATTGCGTAAATCAATTTCAATATTAGGCTCTATTAATAGGTCAGTTGATATCTGGGATGCTCTCGTATGAGCACATCCATGTGCTCTGAGAGCATTCAGAAGGCCATGGTGATATGTATGTCATTCAAAAAAGTCATTATAACACTAGTGTTAGCTACCATGCCTTAATCAAGGTGAACGCTTCAATTCCTGGAATTATATTTAATACTATGCTAGGTTCCTCCACCAAGTAAAACCATTTTGTATTTAAACAGGCGGGCATGTAAATACCCTCTTCTACTATTGCCATTTGAAGAAGTGAACAAGTAAACCTACAAGTGTTTATGACACAATTGAGATGAGTGCCATATAGGCTACTGAATTTAAACATCATATTTATCTTTACAGAGAAACTCAAAAGATATAGGCGTTTTCATTCCTAACATCTCTTGATCATCAATTGGTTTATTTGTGTTGTTTCAAGAGCTTTTACAAAACCATTTTCTTCTTGGTAAGTATATTTATATTCTAGTCATTTCAACACAATATAGAAGTAATACAATTCTTATTTAAGATTCTAAACCTCCAACATAAAGTCTGGCTTCTTGGCATGCTTCTTTTCTGACCCGTCGATTCTATAAAAGAGACAACGAAAAAAACAACACATTAGTTTATACTTGAAACGAAAATATAAATGATTCACTTACAAGGAATTTACAATATTATCATCAATACCTTCCAAAAGAATTGTGTTAACCAATGGCATTAAATATTAATATAAAAAGCTTGGTTGTGTTGTATATAATCAGAATTGAGATAGCATACTTAAAAAAAAGAATACAATAAAAAAGAATGAGAAATTAATCAGTTCTTCAACTGTATAATTAAAACAAGATAATGTTAATTAGGTATAAAAGTATGATCTTTTATAATGATTTAGTATCATTGAGTTTCTGAGATACAACTAAGAGCAGTATCGAACCATTAGATCTGTTTAATAGAAATATATAGATTGATGTTTTGCTGTTTTGGTATAAAGTGATAGTTCTGCTGCTACGATCAAATTTATTTGCAAAAACAGACATTTGCAATGAAAGAAAGCAGACAAGAAGTCTCAAATATGATAGACAATTTAAGTTCTATGACGCCCCTCATCCCCACCAAACTCTTACTGCCCAAATTTGAATCCAAAGAGGCATATCGACAATAGTAAGAAACTTTTGGTGAATGTGAAGAAAAATTATGGAACATTGCATTTTTACAAATACCCAACATTGATTGGAATAGCTGTAAGCAGATACCAGAAAATCGTGAACCATCATTGTTTGTAAAACGAGTTATTCGAGATTTTATGGAAGTCTTTTTATATACTGTATATACTTTTCTTTATTTATGTGCATTGGTTAAATTAGTGAATGTAGATAAACATTTATAAATTGACAACAACTTCTTCCCCTTTATTATCAGCCAATGAAGCCAATTTCTTCATACGATCAGAGCTTGTAAATCTTCTAGACCCACTTCTAGCTCTAGGAAGCGGTGGTGCCTCTTCCTCATTTTGTATATGTCGTAATAAATCTTCAGCCTTCACAACCATCGACTCTGCTCTTGTTCTTCTTCTTTCCCTCACAGACAGTCTACGACTCTTTCTCTGAGAAGAGGTTGCAGCCATTTCTCCAGATCTTAATTTTTCTAGTAAGTTATCCATAATATCCTTATCCTCTTGATTTTCTGATGCACCTTCTTAGGAAATTTGCTTTAGTATTTACTAGTATATAAGTATGTTTAATTTCTTACCATCTTTAATGTCCAGTCGATTATTGAGACGAGCTTTGCGTTGAGCTTGGAATTCTTTAGATTTCTCTGCTTGCTCTTTCTTCTTTCTTTGCATTTCAATATCGGATTTAGCTTTACTCCAACTAGATGTAAATGTTTGAAAGATACCAAAGAATTCATCTGGTTTCATATCACTGGCATCTTCACCGAAATATGAAACAACATCCTTATAAGCGACGTCCATAGAGGTATATCTTACTTCAAGTTGATCAAACTTTTCAATTGCACGATCACGGAAATTATACATGACGGCTGCAAAGTTATCTCCAGGAATAGCTTCATATTCACCGCTGTAATGGCAATCAAGTTCATGAATTAATGTTTGAAGTCCAACACGGAGCTCATTATAATCTTTGATCAAATCTTGGATGGTAACTCTACAAGCTTCCCCACAAAGCTCCAGATCTTTCAAAAGATTTTCTCCAATAGAAGGAAACTTTTCTTCTATTGTAGTACATAAAAAGTGTAGTAATGTGGTATCATTACTAGTTGCACGAGTATCTACCAGCTTATTGATACTGCTGATGCGAATACCAAATGCACCACCTTGGAAATTAGTGCCGTTCAAAAAGTTACCTACCATTAAAATGAGCTGCAAGTAGTAAATTAGTAAAATGCATACAATTAATTTTTACGTGTTAGCCTACGTTTAAGAAATCGATAAATGATTGAGAATCCTTTAAACTTGTTGAAGCATCCATAACATTAGTCATGTTTCTACCCAATTGAGTGATACGTTCATGGAAAGTTGTAACAAAAAGCATATTAGTAAGACGTTCTTTAAATCTATCAATAGATATAATCTACAAACAGCTCGCATTAATGATAATGTAATATAAAACTGGAAAATTTAATTTACCTCTGCACAGAACGCGTCTGGTTTTGACAAACTCTGCAAGTCTTCTTCAGAAGCAGTTTTCAAAAATACTGACAATTTGCCCATTTCATCATGAGATGGAGCATTTACTAATAGATTTTTTAACATGACCTCTGTACAAAACTTTTCATCGACTGCCAATATCTTTTTCTTGCAATCTTTGAATGGGATATTTTTACATTTAGCAAGAATAGCAATACCTAGGAGTTTTTTTTTTCTACTATTAGGACAAATTGTAACATAAAAATAAGTGTACTTACTAATATTGTACGCTTTACGGGAATCAATAATGCAAATTTCCTGGCGCTTTTCTTTTATAGCCAAGCGTTTGGTAGCAATAACTTTTTGAGCAAACACTTCTTCCATACGACTGAAAATACCTTCTGAATCCAACAAGGATTCTAAAGCTTCTTCTTTTTCTGCATCGGCTGCAGATTTCCATAAAGTTGTGCCAAGATGATTTGCATTGAGCTTTTGCCATTGTAATTGACGAGTTTTAACAGTTGGTAAATGTTTGAGATGTTTACGAGGAGCAAGCATGTTCATTGCACCTGGTGCGCCAGGCGCATTGGGTGGTAATGGTGCTGATGGTGGAGGTGGTGCTGGAGGTGGTGGACCAGATGATGAGGACGGTGGTGATGGTGCTGTTGGAATACATGTTGATCCCGGCATTGGTGGAGGTGGTGGGGGTGGAGGTATAGATCCAACACCACTCATCACTGATGATGGAGGTGGAGGTGGAGGTGGAGGTGGAGGTGCTGGAGATGAATTACCGCCCATTGATGGTGGAGGTGGTGGAGGTGGTGGTGGGGGTGGAGGTACAGTATTGGTACTATTGTTATCTGAATTGGGTATGCTTAATTGTTCAACCTGCTTAATTGAACTAGGTATTTCTGGCTCTTCTTCATTGATAGAAGTAATTATTGATGAAAGAATATTATCGTTATCATCATCCTCTTTGACAAATGTATAACTATTTTTTCTGCTACCATTACTTCTTCTGCTACTAATTGATGTACTTTTTGTAGGTCTAGGGCTCTTGATGCCTCCATCTAATGAATCTTTGCGCTTATTATAGGTAGGTAAATCCTCTGTAGAAACCTGCTCTAGAGGAACAAGTGGTGAAACTTCAGTTTGCACATGTCTACGACGATTGTTGGAGCGTCTTACGGCAGATCCCATTAATGGCATTGCACCTGGAAGGACAAATTCGCCAAGTCCACTGCTTGAACCAAATTGACGAGCCAATTGACTCTTGAATTCTTCTGATAACCCCAATGCCATCGATTTGTGCTTGTTAGTATCATCCAGTTGAGGAAGAGAAAACTCTGTTGTATCTGACTGTGCTGTATTTTTATTGCGACCTTCCAATGTTTCTTGTGCACGAATTCTTCCAAATGCAGTTGCAATACTCTTTCTGGATATAACAACATCTCCTTCTTTATTTAATTCATCATCTCCTCCAACTACTTTGGAAAATTCTTCCATCTGTCGTTCTGCTTTTTCTAGACTTGCATCATAATCACTTTGTAAATCTCTTAATTTCCTTTGAAGTGTTGAGATAGTGTGGCGAGACATTCTTAGTAAATCCTCTAATGATACAGTCTTTTCTTTAAGTTGCACAATTTCCAATGCATCTAAATAATATATAAATATTAATTCAAACAGGAGTCAATTTTTATTTTACCTCCTTGATGTGATAATTGTTGTCGAAGTAAATCACGTTCTCGCTCTAAATCGTCGTAATTTTGTTGTAGTTCTTTGATATCTTCTAGCGTTGCTTTCAGTTGATCTTGATCTGCAAATTTATTAATTAAATGTTGAACAGTTGTTGTATAATCAGATGAAAAATCGTCTACTAATCCTTTATGGTCAAGAACTACTTGTGCTACCAAATTATCAATAATTTGAAAATATCTTGATTTGATGCCAGATTCTTCACTGTTAACTAATAGTAAATGTTGCAGACAACTCAAAAAGAAATCGTAGCCTCTAGTTCCTTCGACACTAGTTAAAATGCATTCAAACACATCTCTTGGATCATTTTGATCACTAAGAACATGTTCATGATACATTTCCATCACTTCGTCTTGATCATTTTCGGCCAATGTCTTAAATTCCCTTACTTGACGATCTACATGTTCATCGCATAATTCATTCATTCTCTCCATGACTCTCTCTAAACCTGATGCTGTCATTTGATTTCGAAGGTGAATTCTGATTTCAGGATCATCAACAACATTAATGATTGCATTGACCAAGATCATGTTGTACAACTATAAAACAAAATAATACATTTAATTGTTGTCCTACTTGAAAAAAAGAATAATACAAACTTACTGCGTATTCAGTTAGTTGACCATCAGGTGGGCCATGAGCAGCCATTCTTTTAAAATCTTCGCTTGCACCAACCATACTACCCATTCTTCCACGACCACCTAATGTAATTTCAAGTTCTGTTAACCAAGCATCAAATCTGCCCAATCCTCTTTGTTTATCACGTAATTGATCCATGGCTTTTAATACTAAATCTTGACCTACAGGTACTTCATAATAACACATGAATACAAGAACTTCGCATACTAATCGTCGTGAATTGATTGATGGTGAAACAATACAATGAACAATTTGCTGTACACATTGTGGATGTTTAAGGGCCTCTCGTGCTCCCACCTGAAATTGTAAAATTACTAAAATTAGAAACATTCAACATGTAAAAAAAAAAAAAAAAAAATCAATTATGAGGTGGTATATTTACTCTATTGTTTAATAGCGCTTTGAAACATTTCAAGATATCTGCTTCAACTGAAAGACTCAATTCCTGCCTATATAAAATAACTATTATTATATTGCTTTTTATAATTAAATTGCTGAAGCTTTACTTGTTTGTGCTCTTGTTGAACGCTTTTAATAAATCGGTGATTACTTGTAAGCCCTGCATATCGATGAATTGACGAACCCAGCTAAATTTCATGTTAATTAAGGAGAATATCATCATTTTCAATAATTACTTTTTACTCACCTCAATGGCATAGTTCTTAATCCAACAGCAAGATGTGATACAACCTTGGTATTGACACCTTTTGACATATCTGATAATTTTCGAACATAATACTCTGGTCCTTTACTTTCTGGTTGATAATCTGTTTTCTTGTCTATTCCTCTTCTTGATGAAGGTGCTGCAGGTACATTGGTCTCCGATTGTATATCTTGAGCAACCATTAATCTCTTTTTTTCCACTGAGAATGAAGACATTTTTAACCGAGCATTATTATCATGAATACCTCTTCTCGTCTTTTTTTTATAGTAAATATAAAAAAAGTTAAAAATCATGCCAATTTAAACTTTTTTCTTTTCTTATAAATAATCTTACTAGCATTCGTTCAAAAAAATCTTCTATTTCGACTTCAGTCATTGTATCCACACTGGTATAATCACTATCAGTACTTGGTATAGAGGACGATTGTGAACTTCTTATAGAAGATGCGTTATCTACTAAACGACCTATCCTTAAACTAGGTTCATAAACCATTATGTCTTTTACTTTGAATCAATTAGATACAGTACCTGTTGCAAAATAGTCATCTTGATTAGGTGGACTTTTAGGTGATTGAGGGGTGGTATGTGATGTTTGTATAGTATTTGTGGTCGTCGTTGTTTGTATTAAAGGTGGATCAATAATTGGTCGTTTTTTTCCTTTTGATTTACCTCGATTGAAGAGGTCCATTTTTCAAAGTAATTATGTATAAAAAAGAGGGAGAGAGAGAGAGAGAGAAAAGAAATAAGAAATAGGGGGTGCTATCAATTTTATAAACACTCATTTGGAAAGCACCACACACAAACAAATTAACAAAAATGAACCCCGCTTTTATTTTTTATATTGATAAATTACTAAAAAAAAACTGTGGTTCCTGAAAATTACATGTATTCAAACAAATTAACGATTAATCTGTTGCGTATGGCTTTATTGCTTTTGTTCTTGTTGAATTTTGTCTTGCATAACGTTGACAATGGCTTGATATAATAGTTAGTTTGAATCAAGTAATCCTACAAAAATCAATAAAATTACCTCTCAATGTGCTTTGCTTGTCTGTAATGGTCTTTTCAAGTGTGCTGAGATTTTTCTTGACATAGCCAACTTTATCGTTATAAAACTTTGAAGCATCTGAGACAGACTAAAATACGGGATGATTTAGCGAGTATATAACAGTTCTCTCCCTTGAATTATACCTTTTCAATGTAATAACCTGTACCGACATCTACAATGACCTTGCTAACATTACTTAATTTACCTGGAACATAGAGGTATAGATATTGGTTAAGAAAATATTGTATATTACTGCTAAATGAGTTGGCGTTAAATATATAAAAAGGATATAGATGATGTGAGGGGTACAAGAATAGTCTTGTCTATACGATAAACGCGTCAGTAATTTACTCTTTCGACATAACATCTGGCAGCTTACCGTCAGCCTTTTCAGCTTTCAATGAATCAACACTATCAGCACAATCTGTGAATCTTCCTTGAACGCTCTTGAGTTTGCTATAAGACTGAGTCAAATGGCTCAATTCCTAAATAATAAAGAGAATCATTTAATATTTAAATTCGGCATTTCTCGGTTCTTAACGTTGTAAAAAGAAAAAATACCTCTTCTAATTGTGTTTTGACTTGTTGGAGGGAAGACAAATCGAGGTCAGCAATGTTAACTTGTTGTTGAGACATGGTGGTAAGGGTTATAAAGTATATACAACAAAACTGAAATATAAATCTTGCAGCTAAAAAATAAATTTTACTGCAATTTTGACAGTCAGATCGAATTTGTGATTAAAGAGCTTTATGTTCTCGCATCCAAATAATCTGGTCTGTCTTTTTGTCAGAGAATACTATATACATTTTGCTATCTTGAAAAGAATTAATCACAAAAAAAAAAAGAGGTTTTGTAAATATAATAAATCTTCAAATTACTGCTGCTTAGAAGTTTTTGTGAGAGCATTTCACGGGATAAAAATTTGGTTTTTTATATCTTGACGTCTTGTATAGTCTCAAGTTTAACACGGTATTTTTTAATTTTGATATAAAATTATAATCTACTCATATCTAAGAGTATTTTTAGCCGTTATATTTAGCTTTCAATATTCTTTTTTAGAGAACTTTTTAAATATAATACCAGCAATTTCATAATTTTTCACAATTTTTTTTTTAAAAAATTTATAATTTTAATGCTTTACGAAACGTGCTCAATGCATTTTATCTTGTCTGGGCGCTTGATACGTCTAAAATTTCATTAAAAAGGATCTGTTGACTCGAAATTTCGGTGGAAGTGGAGTTTGAATATATTGATGTCAATTTTAAAATTTCGACCTCCTTTGACATTTTGGAGAAAAAAATTAACTTTTACAAGATTTTTTCTTTAAAAGTTCGGTAAGTATATTTTAAAAGTGTACTAATATTAAGGATGCAAGTTAATGGTTACTATGTAATAATGTTTTTTGTTTTTAAACTTTTTACATAAATATCTCTAATAATTATAAAAGTATGAGATTTTAGCTATTTTAGAAAAAATCAAAAAAATTCGCTTGCGAACTCCAAATAAACGTTTCCATCAAAAAGATAGACCTATTTCAGTTATATGTCTTTAATAAACATTATAGTAAAAAGTCCCTTTTTCAAGCGAAAAATTAAAATTTCTTAAAATTAAGATTTTAGATGAGCAATGGTAAGGCAAAAACCGAGTTAAAATCAAAATGTGAAAAATGTTGAGATAATGTATCAGAAAGAATTTATTAAACGTTGGCGATCGTTTGGTATGGTTTATAGGGTTTAAAACGAACAAAAACCATTGAAAACGTTAAAGAGTATACTGATTCATGCCAATTTTGCTAATTTTTGGTGCAAAACCCGCATTATCTAATATCGATGTAGGCTTTAGATGCATCTTTTTTTTTTCTTTTTTGGCTTACAAAATTTTGCAATTGTTTAGATAGTTTGTATTACCCATTTACAAGAATTCTATTGAATCTTATCAAATCTAATATCCTCATTTTGGATTATATTTCCATAATTTATGGTCTCGTAAATAAAAGAGATATTCTGACAATTTGATATTCGAAAAAAAAAATTATTTTATTAATAGAATTGTAATCATATGATTGAATAATAAATACGAGGGTTATGTACGCTAATTTTGCTTAACAGCCTTCATCTTAACTAATGTTTTAGCCTTTTCGACGAGATCTTCTATCTTGGATTTACTTTAGGGATCAAAATAAGGCTTTTTGCCTTGAAGAGTAACTCTCTAACATGGCGCTTTCCAAGTTCAGCGAAATCTAATGAAACATTGTGGTTAAATACACGGGTATCTCAAATAGCAATACTATTTTCTTGTCGTTTGAAGTGAACTTGAAAGTCATTACCGCTACTAATATGATCAAAGAGATAATTAAGAACAAGATCTGATTTACGCTTGCTGGCCCAACAATATAACGAGTGAGGCCAGGTTTATGCCGAATTTGATTTAGTCAAGCTTGCCAAAGTAATGCGGCTTGTCATGAATAGCTTAGTTGTAAAGGCCAACACTAGAAGAATGAGTCCTAACCTGAGCTGTGTATATTTTCGAAACTATTTAATTCATAAGTAATAATGATTATATTTCAAAGCAATTTCAGTCAGAAGAAGAAGGAGATGATTTAATATATGCCAATTCTATTAATCAATCATTATTGGGGGTGAAGGTGCGAATCAAACGATAGAGTCTATTTAATAGCATCAAAAACAGTGATAGGAAAATAATAGCTAATGGGTTCGGTATGGCCGTTTTGTGAAAGACGTAGATATCATTCAAAGCAAGAAAACAAGTATTTGATAATTGAATAATCACCTCAAAATGGGCTACTTGACGATTCTTTCATTCTGCTTTGACTCCAGAAAAAATGGGTTCTCTTTATTTAGTATAAGCTATGATTGTTAAATGAATTCATTGCTGCCAAATGCTCTGCCTTATTGAATCAAAATATTAATTCTTTCAGAAAATTTTGAAACATTTAGTTTTTAAAGGATTTTCACACATGCAGTTTTCAAGATCAAAGAATAATTTTGCAATGAAGCCACTCCCTAAGATCTCAAGTTTAAGACGACCTTTTTTTTTTTCATAAAAGGGTTGACAATTTTTTCATGAGCAATTTACGCAATCTGCCTGTTTTTTAATTCTTGGTAAATCCGACATTTTTTCATCAGTAATTACTTTTGATGTTTAGCATATCCCAGACAAAAGAAATATTTACTAAACAATAAGCATGTACCTGAATTCAAAATGTCAATTGACCCTGCTGTCAACATACAATAACTACGGTCAATTTTTTGACTTGTCGTTTGAAGAAGCATTTACTCAACACATTTGTATAACCTCAAAATAAAATGATCCGATTTTTTTTTATAGTAATAATGTTTTTTATATAAATAGCTTTTTGATTTCTTTTTTTCTTTATAACAAACATAACAAGAAGGGACGTTTTACAAGCAAAAAATTCTAAAACGTGATATATAATTTTCTTTTGTGTGTAGTTGTAAATAATATTAAGATGTTGTTTATTTGCTGACGACATAACCATCTCCCTTGTATCCTTCTGAGGAGATACCAGAGATAGGGTTGGAGTTTTGACTCTTGAGGTACTCGTTGGTCTTCTCCTCCCATTCCTTGCTGACAGTATGAGGAGTTTCTTGACCTACATTTGAAAGAAGAAAAAAAAGTTAGATAAAAAATTTCCTCAATCGGTATAATCCCCTTGCTTTAAATGACAAAAAAAAAAAAAAAATTGCCGTAAAAAGTAAACCACCCCCCGCTAAAATAAAAGAAAATGAATTTACCACCAATACGGATAGCATAGAAGAGAGCACCAGAGGCAGCGAGGACACCAGCAACACCACCAAAGACCTTCATGCCATGACCAGGCTTGGTCAAAGGTTCACGGGGACCGTGAGCACCGAAAGCAATGTAGTCTAATTGCAATATTATATAAATATCTAATTGTACAAAGTAATTGTTAAATTTTACTTACAGGCAGCCTTCTTTTCATCAAGAGAAAGAGACTTCCAATCACCCTTTTGTGCTTCCTCAAGTTGCTTAGCAATAGTGTTTTGTTCAGCGGTGGAAAGAGTCTTCCAACGGGTTTCAATGTTTTGAACAGCAACATTGCTGGAAGCGTTACGGCGACCGATGACACGGGCAGCACCAACACGAGTACGAATAGCAGCAGTACGAAGCATTTTATTTATAAATTTAAAGAAAATAAAAAGAGAGGGGAGAGAGAATAAATAAAAAAAGAGATGTTTGAAGGCGGTGTTTTTCTTTTTCACTCATGTTATTTTTTCGATTCCTTCTTTATTTGCCCTTTCACGGCCTGGGGTTAATTGAACTTTGCGACGTCATTAGCTTTATTCCAATTTCCGATCTGACAGATGTAAGCATGCATTGTATCATAATGGTGTCTAAAGCCACATTTGATTTATATAAATCAAGTCAATTATTCTTTGAAATCGTTTTATACAATCATTTGCTTCGAGATTTTGAATTGTTTTTCAATTAAATCACAGATACGTAGTTGCCCTAGCAACTAATAGCAACAAAAGTAGTATAGGTTTTTGAAAGCTGTTCAAAATTGAATTGTAATTATTAAACAAGAATGGCAATTGGCATATGTGTGTAAAAGTCTTTTGATCCGAGATTTCAACATAGTTTCAACTTTTTCTTAAAATTTCTTCAATTTTTGTTTGGTAGCGAAATTCAATTTACACATCTGCTATGATCAAAAGATTTGATGCCGAACTATAGACCTATACATATGGTAGGTGGATAAGATCAGGAGTTGGCAATAGACCCAGAACTGGTTGAGTAATCTTTGAAGAAGCCATTATTAGGTCTGCTAGTTACGCTAGATATACAAACACAGTTTTTTATATTGCTGAAACGGGGGCTTATATTCCATATCGAGGGTGATGATTTGACTAAATTTTCTTTTCCTAAAAAAAAAATTGATTGAGCCAAATGAACGAGTATGTTTACACTATCAAATTTTATGACACTGCAAATAAGAAACGGATGAAGTCGAAAATTGATCTCAAGAAGCCTCAAATTTATTTTTAAGCAATTTTTGCAAACCTATTTTTTGAGAAAAATCGGAATAGATAAATCGGCATCTTGAAAATAAGCTCGTATTTATTTGTATACTATTTATTAAATGCAAAAAATGTATATCAATTTTTGAAAATTATCATTTGAGTAGTTTTTGGGAATTTCATACGGGTCGTAAAATTGTATATTTTTCAAATCAATGATATCTGCAATAAAAAAGCGTTTTATACGAATTAGGTCATTTTTGGAATTATTATTGAACGTAGCAATATGGTTAGGTTCGATACCATTTATTGTTGGCTTGCAGAATGAAGCCTTTAAAACCATGTTTGAGATGCTACAGCTAGATATATTGCTTCTTGCGTTTGTTTGTCGTGCACAATTTAAAAAAAAAAAAAAAAAACTTTTAGAATATTTGAGCACATTTTTCTACCACTAAAAAATCAAATCATCTTTTTTTTTTTTTTTTTTTTTTTTTTTTGCTTTTTACAATTGTGTATAGTAGATTCCTGGAAATACAATATATTGGCTACACAAAAAAATTCATCATAATATTTTCTTATTCATATATATTCATGCCAGTATAGTTTCTTTAAATATCTTAATTTTGAAGAAGAAAATAAAAAAATATATAAAAAGTTGGTGTCCGAGTCATACAGGACCTTTACTGTATCAATTCCCAAAAATATGCGCATATTTCTTAATTTCTCCATGAAAAATGTAGTTGTATTTGCATACAATACCTGCCCTCTAAATAATCTTATGAGTTAACACTTGAAAGGTTAAATACTAAATGTTTACTCAAAGGTTAATAGAAAAGTGGAACCCCCATAGTCTTGGTATATATAAGCATCTCATGTTTTCAATGAAAAGCCAGTTTTTACTACAAAGTCATGCTTTTAAAACTTATAACACTTCTAAAATAAGCTTTTGTCTACTTAGTAAGCTATAATTAATATGAGATTAAGCAATGCAAGTTGCGCATTAATTGAAAATTACAGTTGTGATTCAAAACCAGAGTAAAATTCTTCAAAATATACATTGTGGATGATGGTTCACAAAATTTCTGAGAATAAAGGAAGCTGTATTTCCTCTTTTATACGATTTTTTTTTTCAGTTTATCGACACGGTACTGTATCAATCTGGTAATGTATTAATTTAGCAAAACGATTCAAACATAGCAACTTACAAATGCCATCAAATACCATTTTTAAAAGTGTAAACTCAACATTGATGTTTGTCAAAAGTTAAAGATAAGACTTTCACCATGCACCAGTGTGTTTCATTCTTTATTGTTGAAAAAGATCTTTCGGTTGAGGATGCGCTGAGATTACTTGCCCATTCTCCCACAGGAGAAATGATAGTAAGTAATATTTGAATATTACCTTGCGTTGGTTTTTACCTCCTTACTAATGACATCTTTTCTTTTTTTTTTTTTTTTTTTTTTTGAACATAACCAGCAGCCAAATGACTCTTTTTATAAACCGGTGATACCGCAAAGTATATTAACGTTTTTAAGCTGTAGACAAAAAGGTACAATATTCTAAATTTTGAAACTCGTTTGTAGTATCCTCTGACAGGGATACAAGAAGTAGACGCTGCTTATTATTTTAACTGACTCTCGCACTTCATGATAAAATACTCAACTTGTTTATTTCTTTACTAGGATTCGGCTTATAATAAACTTAAAGATGTGCTATACTGATACTCTGATATATAATACACAAGCAGCATATATTATGTAATGAACATGTTTTTATACATGTATAATAAAAGCTTATTTTTTTTTTTTGACTAATGATATAGTTCTTTTGATTTTCATATTCTATAAAAAAGCATTGGCGTGTATCACAGACAATGCTTCTTATCTCTTATTTACAAAAATATACACAGTAGGAGCTCGGTATATTGGGCACATGAAAAACGGAAACTCATTATCAGACAATTTTGAATCTAACTATTTTTTTAAAATATTTCCCCGCTTAAGTTTAGTGTATCAATACAACGAACAATGAACAGGGTTAGTTGCACGAGTCCTGTAATTTTCATTGTCATACATGCTGATTTTGGCTGCTTTACCGCTACTTCTAAATTGAAATGGTTTGATGAGTCACAAAATTCATTTAGAAAAAGTAGTTATTTAATTTCTACGATTTAGCCAGTAAATTGTAATGGTGTGATTCATTACATTCTTAACTCAACCTTAAATATTACAAAATTAACCTCCAACTCATACAAATACCAAAACCGCATGCAGATCAAATGGACATTAGTGAATTTAATTTTTCTACTTTCCTTATATATTTACACTACGGAAAAAAACGCGAAAATAGCAATTTCAAAATTTACAGTAATTTATTTCTTTACATAAGAGTGTTATGAAGTCATATCTCTTCAATAACATCTTCATGTAAAACAGTTTCTGTAGCGAATATTATAGTAGTTTTTTTTCAGAAAAGTTGTTGTTTATACCTCATTTTACATCTTTTTTCCTGTAATGTTATTTTCACAATCTAAATAAATATATTTTATTACTTAATTATCATTGATAATTATAACCAATTGTTATATAATCTAATATAACATATAACCAATCATAGGTATTAATAATCGTATACTAGTAATATCAATTATTACAATAATGAGTAACATCAATCTCTCTCCATTCATAGAATCAAAGTCAATTTTATAATCTAAAAATTATAATTTGTTGTGAAATACTATTGTACTAGTCTATCAATACATCAAATTCATCAAGTAAATTTTAGATAAAGGATCTATGATTGAATCATGTCAAATTGTATAAGTAATACCGCACAAAGCGTTTAAAAGTCATCAATCATCATCCGCACATGCTTAACAGTTTAAGCGTGCGCAAATTACCCCATCAGTAATAATTTGCTAATTGCTAGTAATATTTAGTAATAGCCGTAAATACCAAATAGATTTAGAAAATTTTCTTGAGCCTTGCTTTACTTTTAAACTATCTTTAAATAACTTATAAGGGTTATAATTGTATTTCCTGTTGTATTCCATGTCACCTTCTACAAATCTACATCCTAACCTGATAGTCAAGATACTATGATTGTGGCTTGGGCAAATCCATAGTAGTATAACCAATACTTCAGAAGGAAGTATCAACTACGGATATTCTACTTTTCCATGTGGCTCAGTAGCACAATTAACTCATGTCAAACTCAATATTAATAGGCGGCGCTATTAATATAATTAGATCTCCAGGGACGGACCTTCCATCAACAAATTAAACAAGAACAAGACAAATACTAAACTTGAAACATGTCAACTAGGAAAAGCACTCAACATATTGTTTTCCTGATTTGTTAAATCAATATGGATAAATAATTATCATATTGATCTATTGGTTCTATAGTTATATTCTCAGTAGTAAATAATGAACTGATATAAAAGACCCATACTTTTATATCTTAATAAACTTCAGACTTCTTTTAGTTTTTATATACAGTTGGAAAAGCTGATACATTATTGTCTTTTTAAATTGTATTTTTATTTATAAACTTCAAGAATAATTCATTTCCCATGTTGCTTTTCTAATATGGTTTTTTTTGTCACGTTGCATTATATATTATACATATATCCCAATTAGCAATAACCACTTGGTTTTTTAAATACAGTAAAAAGTTAATTTCAGATAGATTTGAAGTTTGCGCCCAATATCGGGTCTAACCATATCAAATTTTTAAAATACATGCACCTTTCCTTTACAGTCCATTAATATATTATGTTCGAAAACAGAGTAGCTAATACTAAAATATAGACATGCTGGCTCATCATCTCAACATTGACTCAATCGATCTAAAATTGATTAAAAAAAATTAAGCCTCAAAATTAAAATGCTAATTTTTTGTAGCCATAAAATAGGTGGTCTTATTAAGAGCTACTCAGCTGTTTTTGTCTCATCAAAAAATATTGATTTTTTGTTGAGATAATCAAAATCATAGATCACATTGCAGCCTAAACCTATACTGACTGAGCCCCAAAATCGTTCAATAACTCGGGAACTGAGAAATAAAGTCAAGATAGCATATTAAATGGTTTTTGTTGTACATCTTAAAATTTTTCTTTTGACTAATTAAAATTTGGGCAAATGTTTTACATTAAATGCCGCGTAAAATGCAATTAAAATTTTAAAGATTTTTTGAAGATACAAGTTATTTTTTATAAAAATGTTTCAAAAATAAAAAATTGACATAATGTGTAGCAAAATTACGTATCAATCAAGCTATTGACGAACTTTTCAGCTACATTTTTCATGGAGAAATTAGGATTTTTGTCAACTTTTTTTTTTTCCAAATCCAAAATTTCAAAGGAGGGTATACTCGTCTTTTTGGGGAGCAAAATTAACGATATTCTTTTTTTACACATTTTTGAGGATATCTCCATGAAAAATTAACATTTTAAAAAAAGTAAAATGGAATTGACAAAAATCAATACGTCCTATAAGATAAACAAAAACCAACTGCTGCTCAATTTAATAAATCTTTTGAAATTTACAACAAAAAATGGAAAAAAATGGAAAAAAAAAAGTGTTCAAAACTTTTTTATACTTAAATATGTTATAAAAAGCTTCAAAATAAGTAATTGTTATTATCTAAAAGTACTTGTATAGCTTAATTTTTTTTAGAGATGTGAGAGCTCAAAGCTCTTAATTTTCTCTAGTAAAATACGCGCAAAATCTGAAACATTAGCAATGAAAGACATTATACGAACTACAAAAAATAAATTATTTTTGGATACCTGTTTTTGGATTAGAGTTGGACATCTCAGGTACATTGGCATATAATTTTTTTAGTGTTATTTTGTGGGAAAAAAAGTAAATCAGGGATAAAAAGTGAGACTCGGTTTTCAAGGAAAAAGCAGTGAATTCTAAGTCTTTTTGAAGCTTTCTTGAGACGTAATAAAGTAGATCTGGAGATAAGTAGCATAACATAACTAACCCATATCTATTTAACAACGTTTAGGATATATATAAAAAGTGGTTAGTATAAGACTAGTTATAAAAAAGGGAAAAAGTTTTTGGCATTGAAGTTTAAAAGCTATGAAAATTCAATTTTTTTTAAAAGTTAAATTTTGTTCAAGCAGGTATCTACAGAAAAAAACATGAAATCCATTTTAACATACCACCAATATAGGAAAAACGCGAAAATAACAATTTTAAAATTTGCAGTTATTTATTTCTTTACATAACATTGTTATGAAGCTACACTTTTCTAATAGTATCTTCAATTGAAGCAGTTTATGCAGTGATTGTTATAGTAGTTTTTTCAGAAGAGTAGTAGTTTATATCTCATTTTGCACCTTTTTTCCCGCGGTGTATGGAGCATAACATTTTTTTAGTATATACATCGTTGATAAAGTTCTGCAAATATTAGACTGTAACTTTAACCAAACTCCAAACTAAATAAAATTTGTAAAGTGAATACAATGATTATTAATTGATACATGTATATAGATGTAATATGTTATGTTTCAATGACAATATTGATATAAGCTATGTTTCACTTGTAGATCCTGATAGACAGGAACCCGTTACAGAACAATAATGGAACATCCTAAATTTGTCAAAGATTGTCTAATTTTGGAATGATTCTAATTCTGTTAGATCACTTTGCGTAAAATGTAAATGAAATTTAGAAGGTTTTTTGAATAAATAAATTACTTTTTATATGGATACTCCAAATTTAAATAATTGATATAATACACCGCAACAAGATCATCTACTGATCTAGCTATTATTGATGAACATTCTGGTTACATTTCTCGTAGAGAAAACATAATTTTTTTCAACTTTTTTTTTCTAATTTAAAATTTGAGAAGAAGGTATACTGGTCTTTTTTGGAGAAAAATCGAAAATATTCTCTTTTTACGAAACTTTGAGGACACCTCAACGAAAAATTAATATTTAAAAAAAAACCAAGTTGGAGGATCTGATAAAGCTCATTAAGGTTTACAACAGGAACAAAAAACAACCGTTGTGAGTTGCCATAAGATTTAAGATAAATATTGTTACAAGAAAAAATGTATAATTTAAAAAAGGAACTGGTTAAATTAAATCACACACAAAAACTGAAGAGAATTTTTATTTAATATCAATAATTTGTTCTATTTATTATATACAAATTTTATGTATCATAACTATTCATTAGATCAGTATTTATTCACCATCATAACATAGCATATATTTGATTCCTGCATATTGCATGTACCTGACATCTATCAAATATATCCCTCACTCTAGGGCCATCATTCTTTATTAGGAGCAAATTAAGAATGTTGACATAAATTAATTAGTTCTCCTATTCCCAATAAGGGTTACAAATCCAAAAATTCATTATCTTCCAAATTACCATAATAAGCTGTGGAAGCAATACGTTGCTCACTTTAATGAATATTCTGAAATTCACTACAAAAGATGTCGAAAAAGGAAAAAAAAAAAAGTATCCAACATCTTATCATATTTAAATATGTTATAAAAAGATTTAAAAAAAGTAAGTTTTGTTATTAGAGAGTGTTAGTATAGATTAGTTTTTTGTAGAGATATAAGAGCTCAAACTTTTTAATTTTTGACATGAAATATCTATAAAATTCAGTAACATTAGTACTGAATACTGAAAGTATTATACCTTATGTAAAGATAGGATATTTTTGGATACTACTTATTTTTGGACTAAAATCAAATATCTCAGATACTTTGGCATATACTGTTTTCTTAGGTTTATTTAGCGGAAAAAAAAGTAGATTGTTACAGGGATGAACAGAGAGACATAGTTCTAAGAAAAAGCATCGAATTAATATATTATACAATTCATTGATTACTAATTTAGAACGTGAAAGAACAAGTTGGCAATCAGATATAAGAAGCGCCTAGCTTATTATTTCTCCATTAATTAACCGAAGGGCTCGGGCCACTTTAGTCATGACACCATACTCTTTAACCTCAATAGTTAATCTATCAAGCAGCTGTCAAGTATATCAAATCATAATCCAGGCTCAATGATTTATCGAGACTTCTTTAAAATAAATTCAACGTAAAAAGTACCGTTTATTATGAGCTTATAGAGAGGGTTTATATACTAATTAGATGAGTGGATTAAATGTGAATAATAGTGTAATTAGAATAAACATATGGATATTGTGT